>QAPF01001280.1:0-11389 GCA_004367935.1 Colletotrichum sidae | reverse complement strand
TTAAAGTAGAAATTCTTGATCTTACTGAAATATTATATTGTTTATTGAGTCTCTATATAGTAGTTATCTAAATAGATTTTATAATAAATATATTTAATAGAAGTAAGATATATAAATCTCATCCTACTATCTAAATCTAATATAATAACTAATAAACTATATATTTTATAAATATTAAAATAGTATAATTATATATAAAGCTATAATATATAGATATTTATAATAATTAATTATAATAAGAAGTTATATAGAAGTACTTTAAGATTAAATATATATTCTTAAGAGACTTTATAATTAATAGTTTTATAAAGCTTTTTTTAAGCTATTAGTTTAATATTTTTATTATTTCAATTAATATAATAGATTAATCAAACTATTTAAAGTTATAATAAAAAGAAGAATTTTAAGAAGAACTTCTAATATTTAAAGAAGTTAATAAAGCTTTTAATAGTTAGTTAGAATCTATAGATCCTAAGTTATAATAATAATAAAATTAAATAAAAAGCTTAGAAGTATTAGAAGTATTTTCTAGTTAATAAGAGATATCTAAATAACTTATAAGTAGTATTATTCTTCTTATTATAAAAGTAGAAGTTCAATAAAAGTAATAAAGTAATAGAAGGAGCTTCTTATAAGATATAAAAAGAGGATTTAATTAGTATTATTTAAAAGAACTAGTTTATAAATAGAACTCTTAAGACTAAAGGGGTATATTAAGAATAATATACTTAAGAAGTAGAATTTATACTAGTTAAACCTTAAGTATTAGTACTATTTCTATAAACCTCGCCTTACTTAAACTACTTAAAATAAAGCCTTATATAATACATATAGCTATATTTAATTATATATAATATATAATAGACTTTACCTTCTAATTATATATAACAATATCTTATTTTCTATTTCATTATTTTCCTTAATTTTAATTAAAATAGTATTAATAGATTCTAAACTCTTTCTTTTAGATTCTCTCTTATTATTATTATTTTTTTCAATTAGAATACTCTTCTACTCACTTAGAGTTTCTTCTAAATAAGGATAAGTATAGTTTTCTTCAATATAATTATACGTTTTATAATTTTTATAGAAGATTTCTTTCCAATTTTATATAGTTTTTAAGTAATTCTGAGATTCTTCTTTTTCTAAGTATTTTGAATATAATTAATTAAATTATTATTTCTTCTTCTAGATTTATCTGATAATTGAGAGAATAAAAAATCTAAAATATACAGTTTCTTATTAGACTTAAAGCTTTGAATTATAGAAATAATAAAGCTTTCATAATTAGAATTAAAACTGTTCAAAATATATATTATAATTACTTATTTAAGTAATTCCAATTCAATATAAAATAGATTATTAATTAAGTCTTGAATTCTATTTAACAATTCTTTTATACTACTAAACTTACTTGGAATTATATTAAAAACCTCTTTGTAAAAAAAGAGTTTATTAGTTAATCCTAAAGGCTTGAAAGAATTCCTATAAGTATTTAAATATTTGAAAGATATCTATCTTATTTTTAATAACTTAAAGAAGGCTATATATATAGTATAATTATATATAACTTAGGGCTTTTTTATTTAGACTCTTTTTTTAGAAGTAATAGGTTTGGTTATATCTATAAAAATATCTTTATTAATAAATAAAACCTTAATATAAATAGATCAGACTCCATAATTACTACTTCTTACTAATTTAGAAATGGTAATTTTTTTAAAGTTACCTATTTCTATTAAGAACAAATAAATTACTAATATATATATTTATAAAGGGTTTTTCTAAAAGGATATAAAAGTCTTATAATAGATAGTATAAAGAAATACTATATTCTCTAAACAAAGATAAAACTTAGAGATTAAGATCTTTCTTTTCTATTGAAAATAAAATTATAACATAAAGAATAAATCTAAAAATCAGAAATCTAAATCTCAGTATTTTCCTTCTCTTTTTTAAACAAATTTGATTCTTCTTTTTTTATATGATTAATTCAAAGTTAATATAGAATTTGAGATAAAAAGAGTTGATTTTCTATATAAATTAATCTTTTTGTTATTGAAATAATTTGAAACTAAAGGAGAAAGATAAACTTAAAAATAATTTGAAAAAACAGTTAATTGAGAATAAATCCCAAATATCTAGAGAATAAAGAAAAACTAAAATAGGTAGGAAAATTAGATTTTTAACCATTAGAATAATTTGTCAAATAAGGTTAACCTTTTATATTAAAAAAAGTAATTCTAGTAAGGTATTCGGTTTCTATAAAAGTAGTAAAAAGATAGAGACTTTCATAGATTTTATTATAATATTCAATTTTTATAAATGAGTAAGAAAGGTAATCTTTTGAATAATAAAGTATAGAATCTTCAGGCTGAAAAAGCTAAACTTGTAGTTTATTAGAATAGATAGATATATAGGTAAATCGACAGTTAAATCATTACTAAAGATAATTATAAAATTAAGAGAAGTATAATATAATAAAAGTAGTTTTCTTAATATAGGGACTTATTTAAAATATTCGTAATAATAGTAGTTAAATAGAAGGAAGAATAATAACTTGATTAATAGTATAGTTATCTATTTCTAACTACTATTTATAGAGAAAATAAGATTCTTATATAGAGGGTTTATTCTAGAATTCTAGTTATACTACTAGAATTCTAACTATACTACTAGAGTTCTAACTATATTTATAATATAAATATTATTATAGCTATAGTATATAAAATGTTATAACTATAGTATATATATCTTAATATAGTAAATAGACTACTATAGCTATAATATATAATATATTATAACTAAAGTATATAAGCTAAAGAATAATATATATTATAGTAAAACTATAGTGTATTAGCTACTATAGCTTTAATATATAAAGTGCTATAATTATAACGTATATAGCTTAAGCTACTTCTAGTATCTTATATAAAAGTAAACCTCTATACTTTTACTTTATTTACCTAAGAGCTACTAGGGCTAAAAGGGTAAAATGAATATATATTTATAAAGCAATCTTTATACGATTTATTTATATAGAAATATCATATAACTTCTTGTTACTTCTATTAGAATAATAGAAATAGAAGTTCTTTATATATTAGCATAAATCTAACAGTATAAACTCTATATCTCATTAGGAATAATATACTTAAGAGGTAGAATTTATACTAGCTAAACTTCAAATATTAATACTATTCCTATAGGCTTTATCCTATTTAAACTGCTTAAAATAAAGCCTTATATAGTATATATAGCTATATTTAATTATATATAATATATATTAGATTTTACCCCCTAATTATATATAATAATTAAGAATCTCATAATACTAAAAAGTCACTAGGCTAAAAATATATACTATAATAATTTAATATATTCCAAATATTAAGATATCTACTAAGAATACCCCTCTTTTAATCTTTAAAAAAGCTAATTAATAACTTATTTAATATAATACCTTTTAAATAGAAGTTAAGTCTTATAACTTATAGAATTACTTTAATTCTAAAATAACTATTTATTAAAACCTCTTTTTACAATCTCCTTAAGAGTTTCTTTTAAGTAATTTTCTAAACGTTAAATAGTATTAATAAGTTTTTAATATATTTAAATTAAGTATTCTTAAAAGCTTTACTCTTATTAATACAGACTATAAAAAGGATTAATAACTTCTAATAAATACAACTCAAGAGGTTTATATAAAAGATATTATAAATCTTATAGAAAAAGGTCTAAAAGCTTATATAGCTTTCTATAACCTTTATACTTTAAGAACTTAAAAATACTAATATAAGTATTCAACTTAAACCTATATAATAAATTAAATCCTTAGATATATAAATAAAGCATTCTAATACTAGTATTATTATATAGAGGTAGATATAGTAGTATAGGCTATTAATTTCTATAACTATTTTAATATTAAAAATAACTTGTATTTTTAAAATACTATTTTCATATATTATAAAACGCTTTAACTTTCTATACTTAAATATCTTTTTATAAAAGTAGTAACTAAAGTATAGTTTGAGAAGTAGTAAGATATTATATATAAGGCTTAAATAATTAACTATATTCTTTTTATTATTAGAATATTTTAAGTTTATAATCTTATAATTCTATTAGTTTTTATAATAATTAAGTCTTATATATAAGGCTATATATTTATAATTTAAAGCTATTTAGACTTTATACTTTGAATTAATATTATTCCAATTTTTAGAAGTAATTTAATATCTCCCTAAGGCCTTCTTATATAATAAGATTGACTATATACTTCTAATATTATAGTAGAAACTCTAGTTTTTACTTTAAATACTTAAAGTAATAAGAGATACTTTTAGGATTTAAATAAATCTATATACTTTCTGAAATATAGGCTGAATTGTATTTTGGTATATTATTATTATATATATTCTTAATTAGCCTATAAGAGCTAGATGCTAGATATTTCTACTAAAGAGAGGATGAAAGACTTATTAGCTTTAGATCTAGACTTCTTAAAAAGGTTTATACCTTTAAGTAATAATACTGTTAGAACTAGCCTTCTAATTAAAATAGCTATAGTATTATATAATAAATATATTATAAAAAGAGATTTTGATAATGCTTTCTTTAAGACTTATTTATTTTTCATTTAGACATTTTAATTTATATCTTCTAAGATATAGAGTATTTTATGAATTTTAAAATATTCCCTTAAGAGGCTAAATTCATTATAATAAAAAGCTTATACGTATTGAGAGCTATAGAGATACTGAGATTTTTGTTATAATTAGTAAAAGTAAAAAGATTAAGTTATATTTATATAATATTGCTTTCTATATTACTCTAACTATAAACCTTATCTCTTTTTAATAGTTATGAAAATAAGGCTACTAGTAAGATATTAGGTTAAATTATTAACTTTAACTATAGAGGAGTAACTATTCTGAAACTATAATTATTAATTATCTTGAAATTATAATTATCAATATTTAATATAGCTGGTAGGTCTTTTAATACTATATATCTCATAAGAAATTAACTACTTTAATAATATAGTTAGTATAATATAAGCCTTCTCTTAAATATTACTACTACCAGTAGTATACTATAAATACTATTTAAAAAACCCTAAAAAGTAACAAATAGTTCTAATATTAGTATTTAGAACATCTTAATAGAAAGCTTTTTAACTACTTTATCTTAACTATATAAAATATTTATATTACTAATAGCTATTTAAAATATAATAATTACTAGCCTATATAAGGAGTATATAAGACTTATGATATTAATAAGATAAAATATAAAGTCTACTATATAGAATATATAAATACTTTATATACTACTTCCAAAAAATATATTATATTTAATTTCTACTCTTATTACTAAAATATAATAGCTATATTTTAACTCCAATATTTATAAATAGAATTACTAATTACTCTCAAGACTTTTATCTAATTAATTATATTAAAGCTATTATTATAAGAATATTTAAAAGCTTTATTATACTTCTTAAATATTAATATAGTATTAATGTTAAAGTCTTTAAATATAATAATAAAGTCCCTAAATATAAGAATCTGAAATATAATCTATTTATTATAAGAATATTTAAAAGCTTTATTATACTTCTTAAATATTAATATAGTATTAATGTTAAAGTCTTTAAATATAATAATAAAGTCCCTAAATATAAGAATCTGAAATATAATCTAACTTCTTAAGATATATATTTTAAGTTATTTACTCTACATATTTCAGGCTAAAATAGAAGTATTAAATATATTAGAATATTCATTAAGATATATATAAGAGCTATAAAATATAAAAGCAAATTACTCTATAAGTTCTAGCCTAAGAACCTATAAGTAGTATTGTTTCTTTATAACTAAATATTAATATACCTTTTAGGTTAGTAGATATTATACTAAAGGCTTTATAAAACTATTCAAAAATAATACTACAAGGCTAGACTTAGCCTATTTCCATATTTATAACTATAAATATTTTATTCTTATTATAGATATAAACCTTAAATATAAATATTTAATATACTTTAAGAAATATACCTTTATTAATTCTTTAATAAATTATATTTTAACTAATTAATATTCGATATGAAACTTACTTTAAAATAAAGTTACAATAACTTATAATATCTCTTTTAATAAAACTCTTTTTTCAATATGAATTTAACTTCTCTATAAGATAGTTTTAAATACTTTACTTCCAATAGAGTCTCTTACTAGTTTTAAGAATAAATAATTATATTAAAACTACTTATAGTTAATTTAATTGCTTATTTAAATTTCAATAAAAAGCCTAATAAAGTAATATATATTAGAAGAATAAGTAATTATAGTAATTTAAAGTTTCATATCTATATAGTAGTTACTGTAGAGCTTTATAAAATACTATTTAAAATTATAAAGTTTATATTAATAATTCTTCTAGAGTTATCTATTATTTTCTTTTAGAATCTTATTTATATAGATAAAATTATAAAGATATAAGGAATTTAGGTATTTTTAGAAAGAATTAAATCCAAGAGATAAATATAGTATTATATTAGAATGACTAGAGATTTTTATTTAAAGCTACTTTTTTTATTAGTATTTTTTAGTTATTTTAAGATATTTTATAATATTCCTATTTATAGTTTTAAAGTAATATAAATATTATAACTTCTAATAATAAATTTGAACTATAAGGTAAATTAGATATTAAAAAATACTTAAAATATAAAAGAATAGAGGTTCTTATTTTAGGAATTTTATAATAGAAGCTATTACTATTATTTATATTTTATTTAGTAATACTTACTTATCTATATATTAAAATTATAATAATAGCTGAATAGACTTATCTTTAGAGTTATGTTAAATTATACTTTTAAAGCAGAATTAGTAAGACTTTTGTAAGAAGGTTAAACTTTTAAAATATTACTAAATTTATATTTAGAAATTTAATAAATATAAGTACTTCTGAAGAATTAAACTTTAACTAATTATCTATAGAAATTGATAATTCTAAGATAACTATAAGATTTATATAGTTATTCTAATAATTATATTATTTTAAAACTTTATAATAAATACCAATTACTTTAATCTTAAACTACTTCAATATAATATAATTAATACTTATATATATATAATACTTAGTAGAATTTCTTTTATAGAACTATTACTAAGTTACCAAATATTAAATAAAACCTACTATTTTAATAAAATTTTATATAACTTTTAAAAATCTCTTCTCTTATAATAATACTATTTAAAAGTAAGTCTTAAGCGTCTTAATTCTAAACTTATTATAAAAAAGCTATATTATTAATTTGAAAAGTATATTATCTTCTTCTTCTATATTACCAACTATATATTCTCTTTTCCTTTATAGATACTTCTAAAATACTTTTATTATTAGTAGACTTTTAATAGAAATATTACTTTAAGAAAAATAAGAATTTGAGGTAATTTCTTAATATTAAGATTATTTAGAATTAAATAATATAATAACTAAAATCTTTATAAGTAGTATATATTGAAAACCTTCTCAAGCGCCTTATAGAATATATATAATATATTAAATACTTTAAAATCCTTCTAAAAATCAAAAGACTCCTATTATAATATAATTAAGCCTTTGATATAGGAATTAAAATACTACTAAGAAGACTTCAGCTTTATTAATTATATTATAATTATAATAAGACTCGACGTCGCTTATATAGTAATTTAATTATTATACTTCAATTCAAACCTCTCAGACAACTACTATATAAAAGCTAAATAAATAATATAATACCTCAATAAGACGAAAAATCCTTACTTCAAATTTAACTATAAGGCTAGCAATCTATTTAATAGTCTTATAGTTATTTTAAATACCAATTTCTATAGATAATAATAGTAATAAAAACAACTCTTGAATATAAATTATATATCTTTTTCAAAGCCTAATAGTATAATAAGCTAGTAAATAAGATATTATTACTAATTCAATAATTAAAGTAGAACTTTTAATATTATTCTAAGTTATTTGAAAAGTTATTTTTACTAATTTCTTTATTATCATACTATAAGTAGACTTTATAATAAATATATATAGTACAAATAAGGTATATAAACTTCACCTTATTATTTAGATTTAATATAATAATTAGTAAATAATATACCTTATAATAATTAGAATAATATAACTATATATAAAACTATCATATATAGATATCTATAACTATTAGTTATAATAAGAAGCTTAATAAAAATACTTTAAATTTAAATATATACTTTTAAAAAGCTTTATAGCTAATAGTTTTATAAAGTCTCTCTAGAGCTACTAATCTAATGTTTTTATTATTTAAATTCATATAATAGACTAGTTAAATTATGTAAAGTTATAATAAGAAGAAAACATTTAAAAGAAACTTCTAATATTTAAATATCTTAATAGATATTTAAACTATTAATTAAAATCTATAAGTCTTAAGTTATAATAAAAATGAGGTTAAATGAAGAATATAGAGGTATTAGAGGTATTTTCTAATCAATAAGAAGTATTTAAATAGCTTATTTGATTACTTTTGCTCTATACTTAGAATAGTATCTAAGCTCTACACCCTATATATAGATTTAACTATAAATCTTACCTAATAATAGCATTCGTACTAATGCTGGCTTATAACTAGTTAAAACAGTAGTGAAATTACCTATTGTCGTAGACATTAAATAGCTTATAAATAGTATTATTCTTCTTTTTATACAAGTAGAAGTTTAATAAAAGTAATAAGATAATAGAAGAAGCTTCTTGTAAGATATAAATAGAAAGTATTATTAGTATTATTTAGAAAGGCTAGCTAATAAATAGAACTCTTAAGGCTAAAAAGGTTTATTAGAAATAGTATATTTAAGAACTAGAATTTATACTAATTAAACCTCAAATACTAGTGCTATCTCTAAAAGTTTCGCCTTATTCAAACTATTTGAAATAAAGCTTTATATAATATATATATCGATATTTAATTTTAGAGAATATACATTAGATTCTACCCCCTAATTATATATAATATTAGGCATCTAGTGCTAGCTATAGCTAAATATATAGCAATTAATAAGTAATTGCCATATGATAAGTCTAAAGCTTTATATAGTGCTATATATTATATAATATAATAATAATTAATAATTAATAATCAGACTACTATTTTATACCTATATAGTAAGATTATATATAGTATATATTACCTTCTAGATAAATTAATACTAATGAATAGTTAACCTTTCTATTATTATCATATTATAAATTAATAAGGCTTACTATAATAAAAGAAGTAATTATAAAATCCTATACCTAAAGTCTATCTAAAATAAAGGCCTATAAGATTTATTACTTAGATGCCTCAAACTACTTCTTATTTTAAAATCCTATTAGGAGTTTCCAAATTATATATTGACTTCTTATAGATATTATTATTAGAAAGTTAACTATATATCCTTATTTTAATTTGGAATAAAATACTCCTTTTAATATTATCAATACGTTTACTATATACTTAATAAGATTACTTACTAAAGCTTATTTAATTAATATAATAACCTTTTAGAATACTACTAGACTTTTATAATATTAAGAACTATGATATCTCTAACTTCTTATTCTTAAGAGACTTCTAAGGCTTCCTCAAAATACTTCTTTCTATTTTTTTCTTTCTTATAGGTTGAATTAAAAAATAATAATACTACTATACTTAAAAGAGCCCTTAACTTTAATCATAATATCTAATATAATATTCAAAATTAAAAGATTATTTTTAAGTGTTCTAAATCCCCCTAAAGTAATAATATTAAAAATAAATATTATATTACTTATAAAATTCTTCTACTATATAAATACTAACTTCTTTAGGAATATCTAGGAAATTAAATCTACTGACTTATTAGTAAATAATACTTCTAGAGTTTTAGCCTTCTTAGTTTACTATATAGTTTTCTATATATATAGAAATATATAATTAAGAATTTCTTTAAATATTCTAAAGAGAGTTTAAAAAATAACTTAAATTTACTTGATAACTTAGTAATATTATAATAGTCTACTATTTCTAAGACTGCTTTATCTACTATAAAGTTAAAATTAATATAAATAATAATTATATATATTATAGTTTTATTTAATTTACTAAATAGGAAGATTTTAGTATTAAGAGTAATAATAATCTTAAAGACTTTAAGAAATAATATCTAATTCTTTAAGTAAATATTAAGTATTTCTTAGAGCTCCTTAAGGATATTATATTTACTAAATAGTATATTCAGTTATCTCTTTATAAAACTAGATTTAAAGTTTAATAATATTAATAGTTATATTAAAGGACCTTAATCTATTTAAAGTCATATACCTCTCAGGACTCTTTAAAGGAAGCTACACCTAGTAGTTAGCTCTTGCTTTATAAACCCTATAGATAATACTAGGGCTGAGGAACTATTTAAACGGAGGAAACCTCAGGCAGTAATAATATAGTTGTTTAATATAATTGCTGACAAATGCGGGAGGTATGTCATAAAGGGAAAGTATAGGCCTATATCTATCCTATTAATACTAGAAGTAGCTTGAAATATTAAATTAAACTTAGAATTAGTCTTAAAAACTAATAAGAAAGATTTAATTATATATAAGTTAATATCTAAGTTATGAAGACTAATTTAAGATTCTAATTAGTCTTAGTAAGAAGAAATAATTCCTAATAGTAATTAGAGTTTAAGAAGTATATTAATAATTAGAGAATTAAATAATATATTTAAAACTAGAAATCTAAATAACTAAGAGGGAATACTTACTTTAAATAAGTATAGAAATAAATCTTTTAGAATTCCTATTTAATTAATTTGGGGAAACTTTAAGTATAATTCTAAATTTTAATTAATTAGAATAATAAGTTTCACTATTTAGTAAATAGGCTAATAATATAGGAATAGATAATAGTAGTAATTTTAGTTTAAAATTGATATAAATAATTATATAATATTTTTAAAAGAATATAATGATAGTATTTTATACTTAATGGAATATAAATAGGATAATTTTACCAATACTTATTTATCTAATTAATAATAGAAGCTTAATAGAAATAGTCTTAGCTTTTTAATAGTATTTCTTATTATTTAAAATATAGTATTAAAGAAGAAAGATCTTTCTATTAAAATTTAAATATATATTAATTAAATAGTTATATAACTAAAGATTTAAAAAGATATTACTAGTTTATCAGAATCATTATAAAAGTCTTCTATTAAAATAATAAGAGTTAAAATTATAAAGTTAAAAGAAAAAGATATTTAGTAAGAAATAGATTATTAAGATATTAAGATTGAGTTCTTTCTTTTTAAGTAGGTTT
>QAPF01001279.1:0-11485 GCA_004367935.1 Colletotrichum sidae | reverse complement strand
ATCTAGTAATCTAATAATTATTTAATATATTATTAAATCTACTTAAGGAATATACTAGTAAGTATAAGATAAATAGATTCTACTTCTATAGAATTTAGAGTAGTAATTATCTATTTCTTAGACTTCTAAATAATAAGCAATTTAACAAAGTAGATAATATAACTACTAATAGATATATATAATAGTTTATTATTAGTAAATATAGTACTTATTATAATATTATAACTTAGATCTATTATAAGATTTATTCCTATAAATATAATACTATAACTAGTAATACTAATAAAATATTTAAAAACATATTTAATAGTATATTAATAAGTAAATAAGAAACTAGTATTTACTTAATATAATTTACCTATAATATAAGTAATATCTAGTTGAATACTAGTAGCTAATTAGTTAAAATAGCTAGTTTACTCTATATAAAACTAGTAAGATTAATTATTATATTTATTCTTTAATTATATAATTAGAAAGTCCTTATTAATAGAAAGAAAAATTTTAATAGTATAAAGTTTATAATAACTAAAATAGCATAAAATAGAATTANTTATATTTATTCTTTAATTATATAATTAGAAAGTCCTTATTAATAGAAAGAAAAATTTTAATAGTATAAAGTTTATAAGAGTTAAAATAGTATAAAATAGAGTTAATATATTTATAATAAGATAGGAAGATCTTTATAGTATTATAATAGATCTAAAATCCTAAAAACTGAATAGTAATATTAGGATTCTTAAGAAGGTATATAACTTTAAGTATCTTATAAACCTTCTTTATAATCTTAAATATAAGAATAACTATAGTATTATTATTAATATATATAAAAGTATAGATATTAAGATTCTTATTACTAAAAAAGTAAATTTCCCCCTTAATAAATATAAAACTAATCTTCTTTGTTTTAATTATAATAAGCTAGAACTACTAAAGGGGGTTCTTATAAAAGTTATATAGAATTTTATAAAATAATCAAATTCTATTTATATTATAAGAGTAATCTATAAGTTAATAAATATAGACTTAAACGCTTTGAAATATTAGTATAATAAGACAAATAGTATTAAAGTTGTATATTTTATATAAAGAATAGTAGAATGTAATAGTAATAAAGAAGAAGTATATAATAGTAGTAATTACTATAATAATATAAACTTTTCAAGATAACTAGTTACCCTTCTTATAATTACTATAAATAATTTATTAAATTTTAAATCTTATTATATTATTTAAGGTATTAATTTTAATATTAAAAATCTATATATCTAGAAGAACTTTAATATTAAAAAGCTTATTAACATTATAAAAAGTCTCTTTAATAACTATCTAGTTAATCTTAGTATTATATATAAACTTCTAATAAGAAACCTAGAGAGGACTTTTTTTTATTTTTTTAATAATATAAAGAATAGAATAATCTAGAGGAAGAACTTTTAATCATATTATAATAATAAGAAGAATAAAAGTAATTAAAACATTTAAATTAATATAAATATTAGTAGTAAAATAGGTTTTCTTCTTATTATAAAAATAGAAACTATAGACTTTATAATAATAACCTAATAGTTTTATTATAATAATATAATAAAGATATCTTATAATAGAAATAATAAGAGTATCAACTAGTTTTATTATTAATAGATTAATATTAGAATCTAGATAATCTAACTCTTACCTCCAAATAATATCTATAAAATTATTATCTTCCTTATTATTTATAATATTAATAAATTCTAGTTGAATAATACTAATAAGAAGAAGTAAGCTTTCTAATAGTAGAACTATATACTTTATAGTATAAATATTATCAGTTTAATATACTTCTAAAGTAAGTTCCTTCTCTTTTAATAAGGAGTCCTCTATAGTAATAATATTTTAATTTAAGATCTAATTAGAATATTAGATCTATAGGTTAGATTTATTAAATATAATATTATAGTTAATACTATTAAATTTAATATAATTATTAAAAACATATAAAATAATCTTATTAAAACCCTTATAAAAGTAAATATTATAATAATAAAGAACTTTCTTTATATTAGAGATATAATATTATTAAAAACATATAAAATAATCTTATTAAAACCCTTATAAAAGTAAATATTATAATAATAAAGAACTTTCTTTATATTAGAGATATAAATATAATAAATATAGTTATATAAAGAATTATAACTAATAAGAAAGTTTTTTATAATTTATATTTCTATCTTAATAGTATAGGGAGGATACTTACCTTTCTTTTTATAAATATAAATAATACATCTAAATATATAGATATATCTAATATATAGAGGTTTATAATTCTTAACTAAATTTAACTTTCTTATTATAATCTTATAAAAGTTGAGTTTTTTCTTACTAAGTTGAGATAGGAAGTTGAAGATTTAAATAATAGTATTAAATATATAGTTTTAAAGTTCCTTAAGTAGATTATTATTAATAAGTATAATATAAACTACTTTAATAATAATCCAGTTAGTATATTTAATTATTCTATTTATTAATAATATATAGACAATAGTTGAATTGAACTATATACTTATACAATGGGGTTTTCTAAATATCTTCTTAAATTCTAGAGTATTATTATAAACTTATAACTTTATAATTAATATAATTATATTAGTACAAATATTATTGAATTTCTTAATAGCTTTAAGTATAATATTATAGTAATAAGTATTAAATAAAACAAATTAGTAGTAATTATTTTAGTAATTAAGGAAATAAAGGGTATACTTCTTATTTATCATTAATAACAACTTAATCTTAATAAAATTAAGATAAAGTTCTTTATTTATTTAAATAAGGGGGAAAGAAGTATTATAACTAATAATCTCTATAGATTTAATAAAGTAGTATATCTTATAGTAGAAAGAGTTAATCTCTTCTTAAGTAAATTATATACTTATATAGTAATAAATCTTAATAATTTGTAATAGATAGATATAGATAAAATATTAGTATATTATCTTAAGTATAAGATATACCTTTATTTTAATTCTAATTAAATTAAGAATAATATTAATAGGAATAATAGTACTATTAGATATATTAATAATATAGATATTACTTATTTAATAGATTTTAGTAAAATCCTAATAAGATTAAGTATTCATAAGACTTATAGTATAATAATTATATTTAATATAACTTCTTTAAAATCTATTTGAACTAAATAAATTAATAAGACTGAGAGGGTTATATTCAACTTTTTTAATAGTCTAATTAATAGTTTTGAAGGAGTTTATAAGATCTTCGATTTAAAAGAAGATAGTATTTATACCTTTTAATCTTACTAATTTATTATTAGTAGTAATAAAAAGTTAGAGGTTATTATAAGTATTATATAATATAAAGAGAATAAGGTTATTAAAGATTAAACTAGAGCAACCTGAATTAACTATAATATCTAAGCTTATAATAGCTTTATTATTAACTATAGTATTTATTACTTTAAGTATTATTAATAGCTTTTATATAATAAAATTAGTAATAGTTGAACTTCTAATAATTCCTATAGATTTCTTAATAAATATTGATGAGGTTGATATTAAAGTTATTATATTAATATAATTCTTACTATATATATACTTTATAGTATAAGGTAAGATTTATTTATAATATTTATAATCTATAGGAATAAGATCTAAACAAGTAATTTAGTATTTTAAAGTTAGATAATCCTTCTTATAGTAAGGAGATTTATTATTCTTCTTCTTAATAGGAATACTATTTAAAATATTACTTAATAAGTTATTACTACTAATAATAGTTATTTTATAATATAAGGTAAAATCTATCTTTTATTCTTCATTTTAAATAAGAATATAAATAGTTTTAATAATATTAGCTTATTCAGGCTTCTTATTATTATTAGTACAATACTTATAAGTATTAAAGAGATTTAACTTGAAGTAGTTGAAAAGTATAATAGTTTAGAAATAATTAGTATTCTAGTTATAGAGCTTTATAATATAAATATATAAGTATTAAATATACTTAAAGATATTATAAAGAGTTTTATAATTATAAGTGTTATTTTTAGCGAACTTATTGATAAGGGTATCAATAGTATTTTTAGAAACCTTAGGGATATACTTCTCTAGTATTCTTATAAATATATAAAGGTTATTATTATTAGTTTAATGAGTATTAAGTAGCTTGTTGATTAATATATTATATAATGAAATAAGTAAGTTGTATATTATATTATAATTATTTTCTTATATTATATATATCAATATATTAGTAATAGGTTTAGTTATATTAGAATTAATTTATTTCTTCATTTGATTTACTTGAAGTATTATATTAATTAGTATATATTATAAAGATTAATTAGACTTATCTTTTAGCTTTAAAATAGATAATATAATTATTTTATAGTTAGAATAATTAACTATAGTAGGATTTAAAAACTATAGGGTATATAGTTGAAAATATTATTATTGTTTGAGTTATTTGAAAAATTGATTGAAAAGTAGGAGAGGGATTATTTAATTTGTAAATATTAATCTATTGTTTTAATAGGAGTATTTTAAAAATAAAAAGAGATATTATTTTATTTATAGGTAATAAATTAATAACAGCCTAGGCTTATAATTTATAAAACCTTACAGGTTAATAAGGTTAAAAGGTAATACTAAATATATATATAAAGAAGGAAAAGTCTTGTAGCTACTTATATAGCTAAAAGGCGTCTTTATAACTATAATTTAAACTATTATGTGATGTCGCCTAGGTAGCTATAGGCTACTTCCTAATAATATTAGCCTTTTAAACTATATTCTAATTATAGCTATACTCTCATCAATCTTAAGCTTCTATGTAAAATAACTAGTTTTCTTTAGTAATAGAAATACTAGAAAGGTTCTTTTATTATTTATAATTATAGTAGCTTTATATATTTTATAGTTATAGTTTTTTAACTTTTATTGAAGTTATATTAAGCTTTTCTTAATAGTAATCTATAAATCTCTTATTTCTATTTATCTTATAGAATATTATTCTTTCTATTAAGTTCTAATGGTATACACTTTATACTTCTTCTAACCTTAGAGCTTAATATTATTCTTATTATTATTCTTGTTATTCTCGCCTAATAACTTATAAGTAATCTCTTGATTATTAGTTTTACTATCTTCCATTCAAAAAAAACCTCTGATTACTTTTAATTAAAAAGAAGTTTATTCATTATTTAAATTTCTGATCTTCTATATAAACTAACTTTATTTTCTTGTTAATTAATAATTCTATTTCTAGATTAATAAAATAATAATAAGAATAATTATAATATCTATTCTTATTATTCTAACCACTCTTACTACCCCTTCTCCTACCCCTACTTCTCTATTACTACTTCCCCCTACTCCTATTATTACTAGCAAAAGAACTACTACTTTATAAGGACTTATAGCTAAAGGTCTAGTGAGGAAAGATGTAATAGTAATAAAAGGTAGGTCTCTATAAGTTATAAGACTTTAACTTAATAGACTAATTAATAGTAGTTATAAGAAGGCTTTTATCTTATCTTAGCTTTAGATTATTATATTATATAATATATAATCTGATTCTGGTTATCCTAGCTTTCTATATAGGCTATAAGGTATATTTTTAGAATTACCCTTCTTTTTATAAGCTTTAGCCCCTAAGGCTTATGAATGCTATATAGCTGCTTTTGAAAATAGTTTTACTAGCTAGTTGCTAATTATTTAGTAGTTTCATTAATTAAGTGATAGTTGAAATAATAAAAAAATAGTTGAAATAATAATAATAATGATTAAAATACTAGTTAATATATAAGAAAGACTGTTTAGGTAAAAGCTAAGGTGTCTAATCTTACTTTATAGCTAATTAGACTATAAGATACTTAATAGTAAATTAGGTTAATTAGGCTAAATTAATTCTTTAAGTAAAAACTAAAACGTCTAACTTTTTCTTATTATACTAGGATTCTTCTAGGCTTTCTAGTAGTGGGGTGCTAGTATGTATATTGATAATATTAGTTATATATAATATCAACCCTTAGGGTCTCCTTAGGGTACTTTTAGCATACTTTTAGTAATACGTTATATATATATAGTATATATACTGATAACATTACTTTAGTATACTGTAGTATTAATTTCTAGTGAGGACTTTCTTAGGGTACCCTTGATACGCCTTTAGTAATACATTATATAATATATATATATCAATCTCTCTAGGTTAACTATAGTATAACTTTTTAGTTAGATTATCCCCTTGATATACTTCTAATATATCCTCAATACTATACTTTTAGTAAGAGTTTTAGAATAGTATAACTTTCTCTTATCTAAAGCTTTTTTTAAGTTGCCTCCTAATATCTTATTAGTAGTAATATTTTCAAAGTAGTAAAACCTCATAGGGTAGCCCTTCTAACCATACTTTAAATAATACTTTTTATAGTAATAAGTAGTTATAATATGATTTAACTTACTATATATTTTATATAAAAGTTAGTTCTAAAGATATAGTTACTTTAGATTTCCTTCTAAAATATTTCTATAGTAACTAAATACTAAATTCTTTAGTAGTATGAGAACTAATAGTCTTTTTAATACTAATTACCTTTTTATTAATACTACGAACAGCTTCTTTCTAAAGCTATAATATTTCCTAGAGGTATTTAGTTACTAGGGCTATAGTTCTAAGTATTTAATTATTGAACTTCTAATACTATAGATATTATTATAATCTAGCTTTAAGGTAATAGAAGAAGGTAAATATATAAGGGTTTGAAGTTTCTAGAGGGGTATTTAAAGCTTTATAAATTGCTAACTATTTAATATAAAACTTTAGTAGAGATCTATAGCTTTTATATTAAAATATATAAAGTATACTATATAAATATAACTCTTATAGAATGTAGTTAATTCATAAGTAGTAAATAAATGCTATAAAGTTAAGTTATATAAAGTTTAATAATAATATATAGTAGTAGTTATACTACTAAGTCTAGAGGCTATATACTAATTTTATTATAACTTACTAAATCTTATATACTTTAGAGGCTTCTAGCTGCAGAGTATAACAACCTAATTTACTATTAGTTAATCCTTAATTTCATATAGAGTAATATTTTTATAAAAGAGGCTATAGGGATAATTGGGAGGTTTCAAGTAATCCTTATAGTTAGGAATTTCTAGAATCAATAGTATTAGGGTTGCTAATAATTTAGCGTTAAATAGCTATACTAATATAATATCTCTAAAAGAAGACTACTATCTAAAGATATATATGAGTATTACTATAGTAATATTACTTTATTTAGTAATTATTAATATTATAATATAAACTATTATATTACTTGACTTATTAGTAGCTACTTGGGGCTTAGATAGTAATAGGATTACTATATATTTACTAGTAATTTCAGAAGCTATAACTACTTAAGATACTATTTGAAATACTACTATAAATACTTCTTATCTTAATGCTATATAGTTAGTAGCTATTTATTATAATAGAGCTATTACTAAAGTCCTAGCCTTATCTTTCTAAGAAGTAGAAGTTAAAGAATTATAAAAGTTTATAACTAAAGATCTAGTAAGAAAAGATATAATAGTAGTAAAAAGTAGATCTCTAAAAGTTATAAGACTTTAACTCAATAGGCTAACTAATAGTAGTTATAAGAAGACTTTTATCTTATAGTAACCTCAAACTACTATATTATATAATATATAATCTCATCCTAGCTATCTTAACTTTCTATATAAACTATAGAATTATATTTTTATATATTTTAAAAGAAGAAGCTACTAAACTATTATATACTATTTATATACTAGTAATTAATAATAATACTAATAGGAATAATTTTATTTATCTTATTTCCTATTATTACTACTTCTATTTTATAACTATCTAAAAGCTATTTAGTTATATTATTATATTCTTTCTCTTATAAGACTACTAATATATCTATCTATATTACTTTTTTTTTCCTATTTCTACTAATTATTGAAAATATTAGTAATAAATATTCTTATTATATTACTATATAATCAAAAGTATATCTTAGTATATTTCTATCTTGTTTTGTAGGCTATCCTTGTAACTATAGAGAATATTCTAAATTTCCTTTAAATAATTTATATTAATACTTTTATAAGTCTTACTTTAAATTATTCTTTAAATTATTCCTTATTTGAAACTAATTTTATTATTATTATTTATAATCTTAAAATAGAGTTCCTATATTATTATCTCCTAATATCTCCCTATTCATTATTAATATAAGCAGATCTTAAGAAAACTTAAATTATAGCTAAGAAGGTTTTTTAAGTTAAAGTTTATTATATAAATAAATCTAATATTAAGTCTAAGGTTAAGAATAAGGAAATAGAATAGCAAACTTATAAATATTAGTTTATAGCTATTAAAGCTATAGTAATATCTATTTTATGGTAGAACTACCTTTTAAAGAGAAACTTAAGAGCTACTATTACTCTATAGTAAACCTAGGAAATATAAACTTATACTATTGAAATGAAAATTATTACATTTATAAATCTCTAAATTATATTTCTAGAATAGTTTTAACTTATCCTTATATTAAAACTATGTTTTTATTCTTCTAATATTCTTCTATTAACCTTTTTATTTAACTAATATTATCCCTATGATATACTAATATCTTTAATCCTTATTCCCTAGCTCCCAAAGCTCCTAAGGAACTTGTAATTATAATAATAATAAAATAGTAATATAAATAGAGAATATAATAATAATAAAGAGAATAATAACAATAATAAGAAATCTAGTAGTATTTAGCTAAGATCAACCTTCTTTTTGTTTAAATCTCTTATCAGTTATTACTACGTAGTTTACTACTCCCTTTCTATTAGTACTAATATAGCTAAAATTACTAATATATATTTGAATTATATCTTAGTTTTATTAATTGATTTAGCCCTTTATACTTATTGAAAAATTACTAATAGTTAAGAGATAAGTTTAACTTAGACTTTTATACTTCAAAATAAACTTTATCTCTCTTCCCTAGAAGATCTTTAGAATTATATTACTTTTACTCATATTACTTATCTACAATATATAAGACTTTAGTTGTATTATATTAAGATAATGTATAATTTTTATAATTGTAATTTATATACCATATTTAGATATTATATCTCTCTAGAAGCCTAATATTTATAGCTTTAGATTAATTTGTAAAAGCTTAATATTATATAATATCTCTTAGCTTAAAATATATCTATTAAGTTTTATATTAGTAAATATGTTCCCTTCTTCTGACTTCTCTTTATATAAATGAAGATTTGGATTTTAAAATACTAGTAAAACTTTAGATCTTATAAGATATAAATATTATTAACTCTTATTATTATGATATTATAGAGTCTTCTAGTATACTAAAGGTCTTTATAAATATAATAGATATTAGTATTATATTAATATAATATATAGCCTATCTCTCTATAATTATAATATTAAGATAATACTTAAAGAATGAGTATTTAAAACTATAGAGTTCTTTCTTATTCAATCTCAGATAAGGGAATAACTATAAAGAATAATTCTTTTAACTAGCTTTCTCTATCAAACTTTTGAGTTAGACTGAGTATTTATAAAATTAGTAGTTCATAGTTTTTCTATTCTAGTATTCTCAAAGCAAATTCTACTAAGATAGACCTATCTATATCCTACTTGATTATTTCTACTTATTCAACTATAAAATTTAATTCTCAATATATAATTGATAATTTCTACTTATAATAATATATCCTAATTTAAATAATAGTTAATTGATAATTTTAATAATACAGAAGTTTTCTAGTTAGAATTTAAGATATTCTGTTTTAATAATTTTAGATATGTTCGGGTTCTCGCTATTTAGCTGTTACTCATATTTATCCTAATAACCTATTTTAAGTATTTAAGGGCTTAAGTATTCTCTTTTACTCTTATAACCCTATGTTTTCTATCTATTATAGAGAATCAATTATAAGAGTTAAGGTTATACTACCTTGATTATTTACACTCTTAATTAATTAAATTATAATATTAGAATATTTGGTAAATAGACTACTTAGTGGCCTAAGTATAATAAAGTTAAAAGTTCTATATAAAATAAAGTTAATCTTTCTAAAAATAAACTTTATTTAGATATTAATACTACAAAGTTCCCTACTTCCTATAGAATCTGAACTTTCTATTATTATTACTATTTATATTAATATTAGTACTATTTTTAGATACCACTCTAAATGACCTATTCTTTAATAATTAAGAGTTATCAATGTTTCTTAACTTTTTACTAGTTACTTATTACTACTTTAATAAGTTATAAGTTTAGCTTTATATTAACTTCTCTCTTTATATTATATCTCTATCTATACTTCTTAATAATATTAATATCTATATTTTTATTAATACTTATTCAGGTATTATAAGAAACTATACTAACTAACCTTAAGCCTTTTTATCCCTATCTATCTATAGAAAACTTCTTTTGACTATTTTTATAAAACTTTATAACCTATTCTTTTAATACTTATTTTAACTAACTAATTAACTTTATTTATTAATGAATTAATTAATTTAATACTAGATAAATTTATCAAGAGATTATATTGATTAGGATAATAAGCTTACGATTTGGCTAATAAAAGAGATAGTTAAAGAATAGATGTTAAACATCTCTTATTTTTTAAATCTATTAAGACTAATTATAAACTAACCTTTAGGTCTATTAAGACTTTTTTTAAACTAATTCTTAGGTCGATTAAGACTTTTATAAATAAGAATCTTAAGTCTACTAAGACTTTTAAAAATTAGAATTTTAAGTTATTTCTAATCTTGATAAAGAAGTATTTCTTATAGGTTTAAACTTTAGCCTACTATACATTATAGGAGTATTAATCGATTAATTAACTATAAAAATATATTATTATTAATCTTTTATTTAATAATAATTAACTAGAGCTAGATCCTAAGTATTTTAATTTTACTTTAGAATTAAGATTAATTCTTTACTAAATAACTACTTTACTTTCTCAGATTATTCTCTAAGAATATAATATAAGAGTATAGTTAAAAGCCTTAATCAGAAAAGGTTCGGATATATAGGTAGGACTTATATTACTATATAGACTATTACTTAAAGGATCTAAGTTATAATCCTTTAGTTAAAAACTCTTTTTAATACTTTAGTAGTTATAACTAGCTAGTTACTAGGTATACTATATAGTTCTATTAGTATATTCTTATAATTATTCCCCCTTCTAAAAACCTTAGTCCCTAAGGTTATAATTATATACCTCCTAATATCTATTATAGAACCTATATATTATTACTAATTATTTATTATACAAAATACTTTTTTAATACTAGTAATTATTCTGCTATAATATAATTATTTATTTAAGTAATATTTTATAATCTAAATAATAAAACTAACTTTTATTATTATTATTATTAGGTT
>QAPF01001278.1:0-11507 GCA_004367935.1 Colletotrichum sidae | reverse complement strand
TTAATATTAGTAATATTATATTATATAGTATATAGTAATTATATATATTACTATATATATAGTAGTATACTTTCTATATCCTATTAGTAATAAGTATTAGATATTTAGTACTAGTTATAATTAATTATATAGTAATTAATAAGTAAATACTATACTATAGATCTAGAGTTTTATATACTATCTTATATTATATAATATAGGAATAATCATAATAAATAATCAGAATACTACTTTATACCTATATAGTAAGATTATATATAGTATATATTACCCTCTAGATAAACTAATAATTACCTATTAGCTCCTACTTCTAAATTAGAACTAGGTTTAAACTACTAGTTATACTACTAGATCTTTTTAACTATATTTACCTATAGAGATATATATAAACTATAGTATATAACTAGGTATTTTCATATTATAGAGATTATCTACTAAGCTTTATATAAGGCTACCTACTAGGCGGGGGGCTAAACATGTAAAACTTTATTATTAAAGTTTAAACTATTATACTTCTATCTCTAAGATTGTATAGCTTTTTCGCAGAAACTTCCAGAATAGTATTCCTCTAGGAAATCCCTAGGATTTCCTGTGGAATGCCTTAAGATCCCTCTATTATAGATATACATTACAGCAATATATACTATAGCTATATATTAGCCATACATATACTACCCTAAAGCCCTTAAGGCCTCACAAAAAAGAAGGCAACCCAATTAAATATAGCTCTATATTTATAATACTTTTATTTCAATTATTATACATATATTACTATACCGAAAATACCTAGATTCTATACAAGTTAATTATTCTAAAGAAATAAGTTAAAAGAGCTTAATATTCTTAGGGAAAACTAGATAAAACGCTTCTTCTCAAGAGAACTTATCTTTTAACTAAAATCTATTTAAATTATCTCTAATTATTAAAACTTAAGCTTTGTAGTAGAAACCTATTTTAGAGAAATCATTAAACTCTAATTTTTATAAATAGAGAGTTTCTTATTAAGAGAAGTATAATAATGATTCTTTTATTATAAATCAAAATATTTATATAGCTATTATGGTAGTCTATTAGTATAACTATTTAATATAATATAGCTTAGGGGTTATATATATACATATATACATAGTTATAACTATAAACCGAATCCTATTTCTCAACTTCTTCTTACCCTATGAGACTAGTAAGGCTTTAATTATTCGAATTATTCTTTCTTCTTTTTTATAACTTTTCAATATATAAGAATATTAAAACTTTTAAAAATAGGGAGGATTATAATAAACTTAAGTAACTATAGAACTATTTAACTATATAGATATTTATATAGCTACTAGTTATATAGAAAACTAGAGTTTTCTATAGCTATATATGTAACTAGAGTATAGCTAGCTAGTAGTTATAGTAACTTAAGTTAGTTTTTATAAAGGTTTATAACTAAAAGCTTAGTAAGGGAAAGTATAATAGTAAAAAATAGGTCTCTATAAGTTATAAGACTTCAACTTAGTAGACTAACTAATAGTAGCCAAAAAAAGGCTTTTATCCTATAGTAGTTTCAAGCTACTATATTATATAATATATAATAATTCTAGCTATCCTAGCTCTCTATATAAATTATAAAGTATATATTCTTATAACTATCCCCCCCTTCAGAAGCCTTAAGCCCTAAAACCTATAAATACTATATAGCTACTTTGATAGCTTTATTAGTTATTTACTAACTATTTAATAGTTTTAAATAGAAGTTGAAATAATAGAAGACTAAAATAATAATTAATATATAAAGAAAACCTTTTAAGTAAAAATAAAAATATCTACCTTTATCCTATAACTAATCAGATTATAAGATATTTAATAACTGATTAAGCTGAATAGAATAAAAGCTCTTTAGATAAAAATTAAAATGTCTAATTTTATCTTATTATATTAGAAACTCTTCAAAATCTCTTCTAATAGTACGGCGTTAGTATATATACTAATAATATTAATTATATATAGTATTAACCTCTTAATAAAAAACCTTTTAAGACACTTTTAATATACTTTTAGTAATATTCTATATATAGTATATATATTAATCTCTCTAAGTTAGTTATAATAATAACTTTTTTAGACTAAATTATCCCCCTAATATACTTCTAACACACCTTTAGTAATATTTTCAAAATAATATAACCTTCTTTTAAAACCCTTTATAAGTTACCTTTCAATATCTTATTAATAGTAATATTATCAAAGTAGTAAAACTTTATAAAATAGCCCTTCTAATTCTATTTTATAGAATACTTATTATAATAATAAATAGTTATAATATAATTTAACTTACTATATATCTTATATAAAAACTAACTCTTAAAATATAGTTTCTTTAGAATTCTCTCTAGAATATCTTCATAATAGCTAGATACTAAACCTTTAGTAGTATTATAACTAATAACCTTCTTAATACTAAGTATAGCTATCTCTTTAATACTACTAAAAGCCTCCTTCTAAAACTATAATATTTCTTATAGATATTTAACTATTAAAACTATAGCTCTAAGTGTCTAGTTATAAAACTTCTAATACTATAAGTACTATTATAATCTAACTTTAAAATACTAGAAAAACACAAATATATAAAGTCTCAAAATATCTATAAAAATACTTAAAATCTTATAAATTACTAACTATTTAATATAAAACTTTAATCAAAATCTATAATTTGTATATTAGAATATATAAAGTATATTATATAAGTATAACTCTTATAAGATAGGATTAGTTAATAAGTAACAAATATATACTATAAAGTTAGTTTATATAAGAAATAGTAATAATATATAGTAATAGTTATACTACTAAATGTATAAATTAAATAATAACTTTATTATAACCTACTAAATCTTATATACCTCAGAAGCCTATAATCATATAATATAGCTATCTAAAATTACTACTAACTAATCTTCAATTTTATATAGAATAATATTTTTATAAAGGAAATTATAAAGATAACTAGGAAACTTTAAGTAATCCCCATAATTTGACATCTCTAGAATTAATAGTACTAGGGTTACCAATAGTTTAATAATAAGTAGCTATATTAATATGATCTCTATAAAAGAAGATTATTATTTAAAAAGGTATATAAGTATTACTACAATAATATTACTTTATTCTAACACTATAACTATTAATCCTAATAGTATAACTATTAATATTATAATATAAACTACTATATAAAGTTCTAGTAGTATAAGTATTACTACATATTTACTAGTAGTTTTAAAAGTTATAGCTATAGATACTATACATTTAAATACTACTATAAATATTACTATAAATACTATACATTCAGATATTAAATATTCAGATACTAAGTATTTAATAGTTATTTATTATAATAAAGCTATTACTAAAATCCCGGCTTTATCTTTCTAGGAAATAGAAGTTAAAGAATTATAAGAGTTTATAGTTAAAAACCTAGTAAGAAAAAGTATAATAGTAAAAAATAGGTTTCTATAAGTTATAAGACTTGAATTCAATAAGCTAACTAGTAGTAGCTATAAGAAAGCTTTTATCTTATAGTAATTCTAAGCTATTATATTATATAATATATAATAATCCTAGCTATCCTAGCTCTCTATATAGGCTATAGGGTATATATCCTTACAGCTTTACTTTTTAATTTTACTCTCCCCTTTTTAGTATAACTATATAGCTATTCCTATAGCCTCTTTTTAAAGTTTCTTTTAATTTTAGTAATTCTTGTTTACCTATTTCAATATATATTATATAGGGGAAAAGTATTATAGGAATATGTATTATTATCTAATTTTATCAGTCTCCTTATACTACTTCTTAGAGTTGTTTTATTAAATTAAATCGAACTTCTTTTTTAAACTATTCCTTTTTCTTACTTTAATATATCTAGAACTACATTAAGTACTAAAATTTGAATTTTAAAGTTTAGATAGTTTTTAGTTCTTTTTAGATTATTATTATTACGGGAAAGATTCTTCTAATATTATAATCATTAGATTAAAGTTTATTGTTTCTTTATCTATTAAATATATGTAGACTACTAGGGAATAGTAATAAGGAATAGCAATTAGATTTGAGTTAGCTATAAATTCTTCTATTTTATCCATATTTATCTTATGATATTTACTATTTTATTTTTACTTTAGTGAGTCAGTAGAAATCTTAGATTATTAATTTATTATACAACAGATAAAAATAATATTATTCTCATAAGTTATTATAGGTTTTCTTTTTCTTTTTACTTTTATTCCATAGGTTTCTAGAAGTTATATAAGTATTTTAGAATAAGATATAGTTATAATAATTCTAAGTTAGCTATTTCTGTTATATAGATTTCTAGAGGTTTCCTTACGAAATAGTATCATCTTGCTTTTCGATCATTGTTTATCAATTTACAGTTGAATAGTAGTCGATAATATTAGTAATAGTAAAGCACTACTAATTAGTATTAGTTTATAATTAGTAAATATTATAATGAATTATTTATAAAAATAGATTTATAATCAGTTATTTCGATTTATAATATCTATATCTAAGTTATACTGTATATATATACCATATACTATAGTGATAAATCTATATAATAATCCTTGTAATACTCTTAGTCTGAATAAGTATATTAACTTGTTAGTTACCTACTACTATAGCTCTAGCTACTTAAGAAGCCTATTTAACTTAATTATAATATATAAATATTTCTTATCATTTAGAAGCAAGGTCTATTATATATTAATTATTAGTAGGTTTATATAAATATTAAGAAATACGTTTAATAAGGATGAAGTAGTGTAATTGGAGTTATTTATATAGAATTCAGCTACTTTAACAAATTATTTAATCTTTATTTACATCTTCTTAATATTCTTCATGAAGAATTCTCTAGAACAAGAATATTCATCAGAAGAATTTGAAAAGTCTAATTTCTTCTAATTTAAATTTCTTATTTCATCGTAATTTCTCATAATTTATATTTAATTAGTTGATTTTTAGAAGCCTTTTGTTTTGCATAGGGAATATTTAGTACTTAGCTAGGACCTTTACCTTAACCCACTTTATACTAATAGCTATAACTATCTTTATTATAAGTCTTCGAATATTAGATAATAAGTTTATACGAATAGTATAGATTATAATATCTGTAACTTTAAGTTGTCTTACTTAAATATACCAGTTTAAAAAAACTTCTCATTATGAGCTAATACTTATGATAGATTTTACTATACATATTATTTTGAAGACATAAAGTAATACCTAATAAACTAGTTCTAATATATATTTGAAGTATTTAGAATTATTACTATATACTTCTTTTTAGGTATTAGATTCCTTTTTATTCTTTTAATTGAATTTCTTTTGATTATACTAATATCTTTCTCTACTAATAATCTTTCAAAGCTAAACTGAATTATAACTAATTCAAGGGAACTAGGGAAAATAATAAAGTTCTCCTTATAGAATACTGGTTTATTTAGGCTTTTCTAAAAGTAGCTATAGTCTTTATAGTCATTAAGAGCTTTAGTAAGATTAATATATATATCAAAGTTATAGGTGTTAAGTATAGTAATATTAGCTAGAAGTAGTTGAGGAGTTATAATGGTTATTATTATTATCGTTAGTAGTAGTTTTGTTGCAGAGACAGCTATTAACTCGAATATATTAAAAATAAGGATACTATTAAAGAGATAGATAGTTAGCTAGTCTAAAGTAGTCTATTGCTCTCTTTTATCTATATAGTAAGTATTATTAAGATATACTAAGAGCGTTGTTACTAGCTAGTGTAAATCAATCTTATAAGTATTACTATAAAGGTATTATATAGTCTATACTAATAAGTTTACATATTTAATTATTACTCTATTATTTTATATAACCTATATATTTCTAAGCTAAAGCTAGATTTAGACTTATCACTATACTATTAAGGCCTTTTTACTATATTTCCCTATAGAGATATATATAAACTTTAGTATATTACTAGGTTCCTTTTCCGTTATAGAGACTGTATATTAAGTATTATATAACACCACCTACTAGGTAGGAAGCTGAATATATATCATACTATAAGTTAATTTGTAAATTACTTTTGTCGTTTGTTATTGCTAGTAGATAAGACTTTAGTAGTAATCTTGAAAGATTATTATTTAATCTTCTACATTCTGCTTATTATAGTATTCTATATATTCAATGAGATGTAATTAATACTTTTTAATTAATACTTAGATTTAGAGATAAATCTAACAATAGATTAGAAAGTAAATTAAGAAGTAAACTAACAGGTAAATTAAGAACTAAACTAAGAAGTAAATTAAGAAGTAAATTATGAAGTAAATTAAGAAGTAAATAAAGAAGTAAATTAACAAGTTCATTAACAAGTAAATGAAGAAGTAAATTAAGAAGTAAATTAAGAAGTAAATCAAAGAGTAAATCAAGAAGCAAATTAAGAGGTAAATGAAGAAGTATATTAGTAAAGATATTGATTTCTTGTAGAATTAGATCTATAATTCGATAAGAACGAATAGATTTATAAGCTATAGATAATAAGGTAAGTATAAAAGACTTTATATATAATTCTTAATGTCTTATTTTATGTATTATAGTGTTCTAGTAAAACTTTATTAATAGCTTAATATTTCTACTTTTATTACATAAAAAGAGGAATATTGAAAGAAGTTAAAGTATCTCTTAAGGCATATTATAGTTAGTTACTTTTACTCTATACCTGGAATAGTATCTACGCTCTTTACTTTAAATATAGATTCAATTATAAATCTTACCTTATAATGGTAATTATACCGATACTAGCTTATAACTAGTTCAAATAGTAGTAGAATTACCCATTATTATAGATACTTATATTTAACTTTATAATAGTAGTGGACCTCATAGCAATAATCCGGAAAGGCCTTGTTGAACTAGGGTTTAATATATATAGGTGAAGATATAAATATGATAAGTTCTAATACTAGACTTCATTTATAAGGTAAATCAAATAGTAGAGAATAATTTAATCAAAATGGAGGGAAATAAAAGCTTTTATTTTAAGAATCTTATAATAGAAATAATAATTATTACTTAGATCTTACTTAATAGTATTCGTCGATTTCTATATTCAAATTGTGATAATACCTTCATATACGTATTCTAAGAATTATCTTAAATTACACTTTTCAAATTAGATGAGTAGGACTCTGATAAAGATTTGTAATTTTAAGTAATACTTAGACTAATCTTTATAAATACAATAAATATAGGTATTTTCTAAAGGTTGAGACTTGACTAGTTATCTATAAGATTTAATAGTTATAAGAAAGTTATAAGACTTATATAATTATTTAATTTATATATTATTTTGAATCCTTATAGTAATTAATTAATATTTCAATTTTAGGTTACTTTTATATAATATAGTGAGTACTTATATATATATATATATATATAATATGATTATTTATAGAAAATGATACTAGATCATTAAATGCTAGGCGGGATCTACTATTCCAATTATTTATTATATATTTCTTAAAAGTCTTCTCTGTATATATAATTATATTAAGAAATAGGTTTCGAATGTTTCAAGTTTAAACTTCTTGAAAGGGAATTATATTATTAATACAAGAACTAGTCTTCTCCCTTTATATGAAGAATTATATACTCTTGTTTATGAGAAGGTATATTCCTGAAATACTTATGTTATTGATAAGCTTTTAACAGAAATATTATTATAAAGAAGATAAAGCTTTACAATACCTTTTCGAGTTTAAAAGTATGGAAAATTACATAATATACTAATTATAATTCTTTTGGGTAATATATATTATGAAACTTCTTAAGTATCTTATGAAATATCTATGACATATTAGATTATTTCAAATTCCTCTAAAAGATAAAGGTTTCCTATTATAATATAATGAAGTCTTTTAGATAGAAATTGAAAATTACTCATAAGATGATACATTTATCAATTATATTATAACTATAGTAGAATTGAAATTTGCCTAGAAAGTGAATTAAGCATTATATTTCAATTATAATCTTTTAAACAATTATCATATAGAAGTCAAGCAAATAGTATTATATTTTAATATGTTAAAGAATTCCTATTTTAAGGTTAGTAATTTACTTTACAAACTTACTATGCCTATAGAAATCAACTTTATAAATAATAAGAGTAATTGTTAAACATGAATTATATATATTTAGAAGCCTAATAATATGGCAAATCAATCAATAAGATATTATTATTATCTTACTCATTAAGGTAAAGCCTTTATTATTATTTTTAACTATTTTGAAATTACTTCTACTAACTATACTATAACTATACTTTAAATAGAATTCATAAATAATATATTTAATAGAATTAAGATAAATAAGTCGTGCCTAATTATTTAAATCGAATATAATAATTAAAAGATAATATACATTTCTATCAGTAAAAAGAACTATTATATATGAAACTAAGATACATAAATACTTATAATTATTAAGTATGATAAAGTGCCTAATAGAAATATCTCAAGATTAAATATACATGTTTAAGAGATTCTATTACTAGCAGTCTTATCAAATATTCTTAGAATTACTAACTTCATATTTTTAGTATTTAACTTAGTATAATAGAATATTCAAACTAGTTAATATTATAATACAAAAAGAAATTCAAAAGACATTCTAAATTTTAAAAAGCTTCAATAAAGTTTTCATTATGAATTAAAACTTATTAACTCGAAGTTACATCAATAATAAGATTAGATAAAAGACTTAGAGATATTAAAAATAATAGGATATCTAAAATCCTTTGAATTAATCAGAAATATAAACCTTTTGCTTCATATAGAAAACGTTTAGTATCCAGCTAAAACCTATACTACATCCTACTTTATACTAATAACTATAACTATAGTTACTTTAAATACTTGAATATTATATAATAATATTATACTAATAGAATATAATGCAAAACTTCTAACTTTAGATTATCTTTCTTAATAATACTATCTTAAGCTTTCCTAACTGTTAACTAATGATTATAATAGGTTTTAATATATATACTTTTTTGAAATGAAATAATACCTAATAAGCTACTTATAATATATATTTGAATTATTCAGAGATATTACTTATTACTTTACTTTTAAATACTAGATTCTTTTTACTCCCTTAATCTAACATTTCTTAATTATACTAATAGTTTTATCTACTAATAATGTTTTAAAGCTCAATTTATCTATAATTATTTATTAGTTACGCTATACTATAAGGCATATAGTAATAATATATACTACTATATATATAGTAGTATGCCTTCTATACCCTACTTATAATAGATATTGAGCATCTAGTGCTAGCTATAGCTTAATATATAGTAATTAGTAAGTAATTACTATATTATAGATCTAAAGTCTTATATAGTACTATAAACTATATAAAATAATAGTAATAATAATAAATAATTAGAATACTACTTTATACCTATATTATAAGATAATATAAGATATATTATTCTTTAGATAAACTAATACTCATTAGTAGTTAACCTATTTATTATTATTATAATATAAATCAATAAGACTTATTACAAAAGAAAACGTAATTATAAAACCATATATTCAAAGTTTGTATATAATAAAGAATTATAAAACTCATTATTTCAATACTTCAGATTACTTATTCCTTTAAGACCTTATTAGAAACTTTTAAATTATATATCAATTCTTCATAAATCTTACTATTAAACAATTAACTATATATTCTTATTTTAATTTGAAATAAGATACTTCTTATAATACTATTAATCAGTCAACTATATATTTAATATGAAAACTGATTAGAATATATTTAGTAACTATAATAATTCTTTAGAATATTATTAGACTTTTATAATATTAGGGATTATAATATTGCTAATTACCTATTAGAAGCTAGCTATAAGAGATAGTTTAGTAATATCTTAATAGTATTATCATACATTTAGGGAATTTACATTTAAAGTAAAAACTCTTTATTCAACTATAGTAATAGTAGTTCTATAGAGTTTTAATAGCAATATTTTATATACGCCTTAAGGCTTAAGTCTATAATGTATTTCTTATTCTCCTTCTTTCTTATTATTATAATAATATTTAATATTAATAGCTTTAATAATATACTAGCGACTTTTATTACTCAAGTCAATTTAATTCATTAGAAAGGTTTATCTAAAATATTTCTTTTAAATACCATTAATATTAGATAGTCCTACTAATAAGAAAATTGAAGTATTATTAATATTAGACAGTTCTACTAATAACAAATCTTATACTATATTCACCCTAAGTAAGTTTATACTATACTTCCTTTTCTTTAATTTATAAGAAGCTTTCTTCTTTTCGTCTTATATAGTCCTACCTGATTTTCTTTAGAATTATATAATCTTCTATTTTATACTTATTATAATACTATTCTTTTACTACCTTTCTATTTATATTTCCCTTTTTTATATCTTTATATTATTATATGTATTATCACTACTACTAATTCTAGACTTTGTAATAATAGCCTTTCTTATTATTATACTCCTTCTAAATCCACTCCTTATGTTTATAAAACTTATAATAATATAATTAATTTCATAATTAAGAATTCTAAATTAATTATAAAAGAACTATCTAAATTAGAAACTCTTTAAACTTTTAAAGAGAAATACCTATTTCTTTTAGAAAGATTATTTTGAAGAATCTAAAGGGTTGTATTCTCTAAACTATTTAAATTAAATCTTTATATTAATCTTATAATTTGAAAAGCTTTATAAACTTCTTATTGTATAATAAAACTCTTCGAAGAATATTTAATATAAAATATATAAGACTTATTATTTAATCAAAAATCCTTAAAGCTTCTTACTATTTAATAAGAATTTAACAATTATCATAAGTTTTATTTTAAGTCTAAATAGTAATTCTTAAGGTTAAAAAAGTATGAGAAATAAATAATATAGTATATAGTCTAAATATAGGTTATTAAAAAATATAATCTATTCAAACTAGAATAAAGTATTTAAATACGTATAAATAGAGTAGTTAGGTTTTATATAATCCCTATATAACTACCTAGCAGCCTCTATATTATACTTATTCTCATATACCCCCCTAGTAGTAAAACTACTAGAGATAACTTTATACTTTATAAACTATTCTAAATAATATACTATTATAAATAAAAACGGGTAAATATTCCTAAAATATACTTTAGAGTATTTAAACAAAAGAAATCCTTTATTATAACAAACTTATTATAATTTATTATATATTTAACTATCTTTTATTTTATTTTTAGTAAGAATAACTAGTTAGCTCTTTTTAAAATTATTATTTATTTAATTTTTCAAATACTATAAATAATTATTTTATTATTCTTTTATCTACTAATTTCTTTCTTTCCCTCACGTATTAATATTTTTAATAGTTACCTTCTCATACTTATTAGTAATATATATTAATAAAATA
>QAPF01001277.1:0-11615 GCA_004367935.1 Colletotrichum sidae | reverse complement strand
TTAAGCTTCTTATATTTTATGAATAAATAAGATGTAAGAACTTACTTCTTTTATTTAAATTTTTAAATTTTCTAAATATAGAAATTAGATTCTAGTTAGAGTAAAAGAAATAGAATAAAGAAAATCTATAAATAGTTAGAAAATAATACTTCTATCTACTATTAATATTAAAAGTATTAATATTCTAAATAGTAGATAGGTTTATAAATTAAAACTAAATAATATAACTAAAGAAACTATATATAAAACTAGATAGATAGCTCAAAGCTATAATTAATATTTAAATATGAATTATTTAGGAACCTTTGGTACTACTTATAAGTCTAAAAGTTAGAAATATATAATAATTCTTTCTATTTATTTAAAATAAATTTCAATATAATATAATATTACGATAGCATTTATTCATACTAATATCAATAAACCTATATATATTTATCTACTAATCAGATTATATTTTAATATAAAGAAGAATTCTTTAGAATTTAATTCAGATATAAATATAAATACTTATAAAAATAATAAAAGCTATATCTTAATTTATTTATCAAATAAAGCATTCTATAGTCTAAAATAGAATTCTTAACTTTAAAATAGTTATATAAAAATATTCTTTATTTAATAAGATTTATTATTTCTCCTTATAATATAGTATTTACTTTAAATAAAAAGCTTTAAATAGCTATTTTAGCTTGTTATATTAATAATATTCTACTAGCTGCAAATAGTTAAAAAACAACTGATTATATAGATAATTCTTCAAAGTATAAAATAAAAATATAAAACTTAAAAGAACTTTCTATCTTTCTTACTTATAATTTATCTATAAACTAAAAAGAAAAAATAATTACTATTAATTACAATAAACATATTAAGTAAATTATTAAAAGAAGAACTATGTATAAATTTAAAACTCCTATAAATAATAATTTAAAGTTATTTCAAAATAAAGAAAAAGGTTTAAAAAGAAATTTTAAAACCTTAATTAGAAATAAAAGCTTTATTTTATTTAATTCTAGAAATAAGACTTAATACTACTTTTATAATAATAGTTTATTCTTAATTTACTTATAATCTACATAAAAGTCATATTTCAGCCTTTAACTATACATAAAGTAATTCAAATAATAATAAAGAATATAGATTTACTTATAACTTTAGAGATATATCTTCTTTTAAGAATTCTATTAAATATATTAATTCAGATTAAATAAGAGATCTAAATAATAGAAAATATACTTCTTCTTATGTTTTCTAATTAAGAAGAAATAGTAATATTATATATTATTCTATTATAAAATAAAGAATAATAGCTTTATCTACTTATAAAGCTAAATATATAGGTCTATTAGATACCTATAAAGAAGTAACTTATTTATATTATAATTATAACTATATAGATTTAAAACTAGAATTATCTAAAGTTGAAAAACCTAAGATTTTTATAAATAATTTAATAGTAAAAGAACTAACTAAAAGTCCTAAGTTTTTAAAAAAACTAAAATATATAAATATAAGATATTATTTTATAAGAGATCTTATTAGAAATAAAAATATCTTTATATACTATATAAATATAAGAGATAATATNAATTAAACTTTTAGGTTTAAGAAAACTTAAGTGAATCTTATTTAAACCTTAAGAAAAGATATCTTAAAAGTCTTTCTTGTTTTTACTTTTTATAATTTTAAATTTTATAACTTTATATAATCTTTCATTTTTCATTTTTTATCAAACTTTATAGATCTTTATATAAGTAAGCTATATATTAGCGCAATATACCTTATAGGGGGATATTAGATTTATTCTCATATTTAAAGAACTTCTATTTCTATTATTCTAATAGAAATAATAAGAAGTTATATAATATTTCTATATAAATAAGTTATATAAAAATCGCTCTATAAATATATACTTACTTTACCTTTTTATTCTTAGTAATTCTTAAGTAAATAAAGTGAAAGTATAGAGGTTTACTCTTTTATAGAATATTAGAAGTAGTTTAAGTTATATATACTATTATTATAATACTTTAAATACTATAGCTATAATAGCTAATATACTATAGTTATATTATAATATATATTATACTTCAGCTTATATACTATAGTTATAATATATTATATACTATAGCTATAATAGCCTATATATTATATTAAAGTATATATACTATAATGATAATACTTTATATACTATAACTATAATAGTTTATATATTATAACTATAGCTAGAACTCTAGTAGTATAACTAGAACTCTAAAATAAACCCTCTATATAATAATCTTAATATTTCTATGAATAATAGTTAGAAATAGTTAATTATACTATTAATTGAATTACTATTTCTCCTTCTATTTCACTATTATTATTATGAGTATTTTAAACAAGTCCTTATATTGAGAAAACTACTTTTATCACATTATATTTCTCCTGATTTCACAGTTATCTATAGTAATAACTTAACTATTGAGTTATATATATATCTATCTGTATTAATAGTATTCTTTAGTTATTTTTAGATATTTAAAAATACTCTTATTTATAACTATAAAGTAATATAAATAGTTAATTAGATAGAGTTTTAAGAATTAAATTTCCTTAAGAATTTTAAGATATAAATATTATAACTTCTAATAATAGATTTTAACTATAAGGTGAATTAGATATTAGAAAATATTTAAAATATAAAGAAATAGAAGTTTTTATTTTAAACATCTTAGGGTAAAAGCTATTATTGTTATTTATATCTTATTTAGTAGTACTTATTGATCTATATATTATGGTTATAGTAGTAGCTAAATAGGTCTATTTTAAGAATTATAATAAATTATATTTCTAGAGTAAAATTAATAGGACTTTTATAAGAAGTTTGAAAGTTTTAAAATATTATTAAATTTATATTTATAAGCTTAATAAGTATAGGTAGCTTTTAAAAATGAACTAACTTTCTATAGAAATTAATAGTTATAAGATAACTATAAGACTTCTATAGTTATTTCAATAGGTATATTATTTTTAATTCTCATAGTAATTATTAACTATTTTAATCTCAAGTAAGCTTAATATATAATAGTTAATATTTCTATATATATAGTATTTAAGAAGGTTATTTATATAGGGATATTGTTAAGTTACTAAATACAAAGTAAGATCTATTATCTTAATAAAATATTATATAGCTTTTAGAAATCTCTTCTTTTATAGTAATACTATTTAGAAGTAAATCTTAAGTACTTTAGCTTTAAACTTACTATAGGAGAGTTATATTACTAACTTAAGAAGTATCTTATCTTCTTCTTCTATTATAGTAATAATATACTTTCTTTCCCTTCACAAAATATATCTAAAGTATTTATATTATTAGTAGATTTATAATAGAAGTATTATTTTAAAAGAAGTAAAGACTCATAGTAATTTCTTAATATGAAAGTTATTTAAATTTAAGTAGTATAATAGCTGTAGCCTTTATAAGTAATATAAATATAAAGAACTTCTTCAATACCTTATAAAATATATGTAGTATATTAAATATTTTAGAATCTATCTAAAAATTTAAGAGTTTTAATTATAATATAATTAAGCTTCTTATCTAGAAATTAAGTATAATCAATAGGATATTAGCTTTATTAATCATATTATTATTATAATTGGACTATATATTACCTGTATAGTAAGTTGTTCCTTATACTTTAATTAAAAGTTCTTTAGATAACTATTATATAAAAGCTTAAAGAATAATATAACATTTTAATAAGATTAAAGACTTCTACCTTAAGTTTAACCATAAGGCTAGCGATTTATTTAATAACTTTATAATTACTATAAGTACTAGTTTTACAGATAATAGTAATAACTAAAAATAACTTTGAAGAATATACTATATATCTTTTTAGAACTTTAATAATATATTAAGTTAATGAATAAGATATTATTACTATTTTAATAATTAAAATATAACTCTTAGTATTATCTTAAGTTATTCAAAAAGTAACTTTCACTAGCTTTCTTATTATTAAATTCTAAATAGATTTTATAATAAATGTATTTAATAGAAGTAAGATATATAAATCTTATCTTACTATTGAAATCTAATATAATAACTAGTAGATAATATATCTTATAATTAGTAAAATAATATAAATATATATAAAATTATAATATATAGATATTTATAACGATTAGTTATAATAAGAAGCTATATAGGGGTATTATAAGATTAAATATATATTTTTAGGAAACCTTATAATTAATAGTTTTATAAGGCCTTTCTAAAGCTACTAGTTTAGTATTTTTATTATTTAGATTAATATAATAGATTAGTTAAATTGCTTAAAGTTATAATAAGAAGAAGAACTTTAAAAAAGACTTTTAATATTTAAAGATTTTAACAAGGTCTTTAACTATTAGTTAGGATTTATATATCTTAAGTTATAGTAATAATACAATTAAATAAAAACTTTAGGAATATTAGAAATATTTTTTAATTAATAAGAAGTATCTAAATAACTTATAAATAGTATTATACTTCTTATTATAAGAATAGAAGTTTAATAAAAGTAATAAAGTAGTAGAAAGAATTTTTTATAAGATATAAATAAAAGGTTTAATTAGTATTGTTTAATAAGGCTAGCCTATAGGTAGAGCCTTTAAAGCTAGGGGGGTATATTAGGAATAATATATTTAAGAGGTAGAATTCATACTAGTTAAACTTTAGGTATTAGTATTATTTCTATAGGTTTTACCTTATTTAAATTACTTTAAATCGAGTTTTGTGTGGTGCGTGTAGCTATGTTTAATTATATATACTATATACTAGATTTTGCCTCTTAATTATATATAATAATTTTACTTTTAGAAAAGTTATTCTTCTATATTTAGGATGCTATTATATCTCTAATAGTTAAATTGATTACTTTAACTATTATAATAAGACTTTTAGTTATCTTTTCATAGGTTTTAAATAGTATTTCCTTTTTAGAAAAAGATAATAAGCTTCATTCAGACGATTTATAACCTGTAGATACTAAAGCCTTAGTATACTACTGTTCTAAAACATATAAAAATAGTAATAAATTCACTGTTTTATAGAATAAAGCTCTTTTATATTTTATGAAAGTACTTCTAAAATCCCCTTATATTTATATTAATTAGACTTTATAAATCTAAGTCAGTATTTATAGCGTATTTTAAATTTATTAATACTATAGTAGGCGGGGTGCCTTCTACTGTTTCTAACTCTAGTATTTATAATTTAGAGCCTACTCTAGTGGTTACAGAAACCTTACCCTTTAGAAAGCTTTCTATACTTTATACTTTTACTACTTATTTAGAACCTTAAATATTGAAATAGGCTTTAAGTAGTACTAAAAGAGATAATTAGCCTGAGGCTATTTGTAGTAAAATTAACTAGCTAATTAATTAAGGGGTTTTTGAAACTATCTCTACTAAATAGCTCTATAATAAAAATCCTATGAAAAAACCTATAGCTATAAGATAGGTCTTTAAGTATAAGCTTAACCTAGATAAGATTATAAGTAAATATAAGGCCTATTTAGTAGTTAAAAGCTTTTAGTAAAAATATAGTATAAATTATTTCTAGACTTTTGTTATGGTTTTTGATCTTATTACTTTTAAAGCCTTTTTAGTTATAACTATAACTAATAATTAGGAGATCTATTATATTAATATAGTTAGAGCTTTTATATATAGGGATTTAGAGAAAGAGATTTATATTGAAATTTCTTAATTACTTTTTAGTGAATTTGTCGAAAGGTTTCCTAATCTAAATATTATTATACTTAATCCTACTTTAGATTAAGCTTCATTACTACTTAAAGCTCTATATAGACTTAAATAGAACCCTAGATAGTAGTAAAAGAAAATTCGAAAAATCCTTCAGGATTTAGGATTTTTATTTGAGAAATCCGATAAAGTTACTTATTATAATAATAGCCCTAAAGGTTTTATCTATTCAGTTATTAATATAGATGATTCTTTTAATTTTCAGAAGAAATCTAATCACTATAATTAAATTTTAATCTTCTCTTTAAAGGTTTATTAATATAGAAGACTAAGGAGAGATATTATATTTTTTAAAGCTTAGTATTACTTAAAACTAAGTCTAAAAAGATCTATAAGTATCTTAGGGCTATTATATTAACTAGTTATTATCTGAGAATAATTTAACTATTATTAAACCTTCTAAATTCCCTCTTAATCCTAGGGTCTTAAAGGATCTATCTCTTATAATGAAAAATCCTAATTATAGTGCTAAAAAAGATTTATTATAGTAATATTAGTACTTGGTTGGTACTTTTGTATATACTATAGTTATTACTAGGCCTACTTTAGTTTTGCTAGTAATTTTTGTTAATAGGCTTTTTTATAGACCTATAAAGAAACTACTAAAAATAGTTATAAATATCTTTAGATACCTATTTATTCCTACTGATTTAGTACTTATTTATAGAGGGAGCTTTACTAGAAATTTGGTAAGCTACACTCCTTCAGATTAGGCTAGCTGCTAAAGTATTTAAAAACCTACTACAAGCTATTTATTTACTATAAATACTAGCTTCAATTTATATGAATCGAAAAAGTAGTTTATGGTAGCCTTATTTACTACCAAAGCTAAATTTAATGATCTATAGAAGACTATTAGAGAAACTAAGTAGTTAAAAGGCTTATTTATAAAGCTTAATATTCCTATAAAACTTCTAACTATTTATATTAATAATAGTAGAGTTTTAGCTCTAGCTTATAACCCTAAGTACTACTTTATACTAAATATATAACTATAGACTATGTTTTCACTCGATAAGAGGTTTTATTTAGTAATATAGGAGTTTGATATTCATTAATCTCTAAAATTCTCACTAATAGGCTTATTAAACTTCTTCCTAATTCTAAATCTACTAAATTTCCTAGGCTTATAGGTTTTACTAATACTATAAATACTTAGTAATTTTACTGGAATTTATAGCCAATTTTTAGTATTATTATTCTATATTATAGTACTAATAGTCTAATTAAAATATATCTCTTTAGGTACTATAGATTATTATTAGTACCTTAATACTTTTTATAAGGTACTATAGATTAACTACTTATAGTACTTATTGTTTTATAGAGTACTTATTTAGGTGTTGTTTTTATAAGGTACTAGTTATCTACTTTTTTAGTTATTTATCTTTTACTACTATAAGGTAAAAGAGGGGGTGTTAAAATATTAGGCTATAGGTATTTACCTCATAGTAATATTCGACTTACTATTGAATATTTAGTAGAATATTCTACCCCGCTTTTTATAGAGTACTTATTAGTAATTAACTTCGGTATTTATACTTACTAACATAAGCCTGGATTACTTAAATATTCTAATAATTACTAATTAGAATATTCTAGAACTAAGTATAGTACTATATAAGAAGGCTTTTATACTCTCTTTTAGCATATATCTAAATCAACTAAATACAGAATTCTTTAACTAAATATCACTATTATTCACTCTTTGATTCTATGTCCTCTTTCCCTGAGAATATTTAGTATATATACTTTTAATATAAAGTATCACTTTATTAGATATAGACTACCTGCCTACCTACCTTTCAACACTTTCCTTACTAATAGAATCTCTTATTCTTTGATATATAACTTTCTAAAAAGTTTACTTAAAGTTAAAATGAAGTTATATCAATAAAGCTTACTAGTTTATATCAGACTTAGTCAAATATATAAAGAACTTCTATTTTTATTATTCCAATAGAAGTAATAAGAAGTTATATGATATTTCTATACGAATAAATTATATATAAACTGCTTTATAGATATATACTTCTTTTCTTTTTTACCCCTAGTAGTTCTTAAGTAAACAAAGTAAAAGTATGGAAGTCTATCTTTTATAAAATACTAGAAGTAGTTTAAGCTATATATACTATAGTTATGATACCTTATATATTATAGCTATAGTAGCTAATACGTTAAAGCTATACTATAATATATATTATACTTTAATTTAGATATTATAGTTATAATATATTATATACTATAGTTATAGTAGCTTATATATTACGCTAAGGTATGTATACTATAATTACCACGCTTTATATATTATAACTATAGTAGTTTATATGTTATAGCCATAGCTTGAATTCTAGAGGGCATAGCTAGAACTCTAGTATATAGCTAGAATTTATAAATAAACTTCCTATATCAAAACCTTAGTATCTCTATAAATAACAAATAGAAAGAATTAATTATACTATTAATTAAACTATTATTTCTCTTTCTGTTCACCTATTATTATTATAAATATTATAAATAAGTTTTTATATTAGGAAAACTATTTTTATTGTATTACATTTCTCCTGATTTTGTAGCTATCTATGATAATAACTTAACTATTAATATACTTGTTTATCTATTTATTCTTATAGATTAAAAACTTAGCTTTTCTTAACTTGAAGATTCTATATCTTATTTATTAAAAGATTGCTTTTTTTATTCATTTAAAAAAATCGAATACTATAATAAAATCTATGAGAAGTTCTATTTCTTTACTATTTCAATAGGAACTATATATCTTACTAGAACTACTTTAATTTTATGAAAGATTAACTCTATTTAATAAATTATTTTAATATCTGAAAATCCGATATTTCTACCTATTGAAATTCTTTTTAACTCTTTAGATATTTGAGATTTATTCATGATTAATTACTCTTTCAAATTACTTTTAAATTTAATTCTTCTTTAGCTTTAAATTATTCTAATAATAAAAAGATTATTTTAGATAGAAGATTAACTCCTTTAATCTTAAATCTTCCTTCAATTTGAATTAATTTCATAAAAGAAAAATTGAATTCATTTAAAAAAGAAAAGGAAAATACTACAATTTAGATCTCTGATTTTTCATTTGTTCGTGGAATTATATCTTTATTTTAAATAGAACAAAAAGGTTTTAATCTTTAATCTTTATTTCTTTAGAAAATATAGTACTGTTTTATTCTATATACTATAAGACTTTTATATCTCTTTAGAAAGGCCTTTTATGAATATATATTTAAGTAATTTATAATATTTTAATAAAAGAGGTAATTCTAGAAACTTTACAATTTTTAAATTAGTAGGAAGTAGTAATAAGAAAGTTTAGTTTATTTACATTAATGTTTTATTTATTAGTAAATATATTTCTATAGATATTACTACACCTATTACTTGCAAAAATTAGAATAAAAGTAAAAGAAGCTTGAAATTATATATAACTATACTATAAAGATAGTTTTCTTCAAGTCATTAAATAGAATATAGATATTTCTTAAGTATTTAAATAATTATAAGAATTCTATAAGTCTTTAGGATTTACTAATAAACTCTTAACTTATAAAGATTCTTCTAATACTATTTTAGGTAATTTTAGTAGTATGGAGGACTTTGGAAATAAGATTCAAGAACTACCTAATGAGTTATTTTATAATAAATTAGAATTACTTAAATAAATAGTTATTTGGTTACTTTTGCTCTATACCTAGAGCGGTATCCAAGCTCTTCACCCTATATATAGATAAATAAATAGTTATAGTATATATCGTAAATAGTTTTAATTCTAGTTATAAAGGTTTTATTACTTCTATAACTTAGAGCTTTAGGTTTAATAAAACACTTATACTTTAGATTATTTATTTTCTAATTTATTAGATACATTTAGACGAAAAAATTATAATTTAATCAATTATAATATAAGTATTAAGAAAAAGAAGAACTTTAGAATTACTAAAAACCTATATAGGGAATAGAAATGAATTCTTTGTAAAGACTCTAAGAAGAATAATTATATTGAAAAAGCTATACTTTTTTTTATTCAGAAAAGACTCCGGACTAGTAGAAGAATATTTAGTTAAGAAAAATAGTAAAAATATAATAAAGTCTAAAAAGAAGAATTTAGAATTTAGTAATATAACTTTAGCTAGAACAAAAGAAAATAGCAAAATAGATGATACACTATTAGAAGATAAAAGAAATCCTAAATGTGAAAAGTATATTTCTAAAGATATAGATTTTAATATATCCTCTAAAAAGACGATATTTTTAAAGATATAAAGAACATCTTAAAACTCTTCATATAGAAAAATAATGATAATTATAAAACTTTAGGTTTTTAATAAATGAAAAGATTATTAGAAATTCTAGGAATTTGGTCAAAAAAAGAAAATTATACAAATATATGTTTTTACCTCAATACTACTGTTATTCTTTATATCGTGGAAACTGAATCTATTTTATTTAATATGAAACTAGTTTTATAATAGATTAAATAGAGAAATACTATATATCTTATAATTAGAATAATAGGAAATTTAAATCTATTTCTAAAGATTTAAATATTTATATCAAAAGAAGTAAGTCTTTAGCTTTATATAGAGAACATTTAGCTCCCGGCTAGAACCTATACTCCATCCTACCTTATACTAATAGCTATAACTATAGTTACTTTAAGTCTTTAAATATTATGCAATAAGGTTATACTAATAGTATATAAGTCCTAGTATTCTTTATTTAACTTTAGGCTTTCCCTACTATTAGTTAATAATAACTTCTATAATAAGTAGATTTCAATATATATACTCTCTTAAATACCTAATATACTACTTCTAAGATATATTTAAAATATCTAGAGTTATTCTTAAATATTTTACTCTTAAGTATTAAATTTGTCTTTATTACTTTAAATTTCTTTTTTAGTTCTACTGATAGTTTTATCTTCTAATAATATATTAAGGTTGTAAGAATAAATATAGTAGAAAGTCTACTAGGCGGTTATATTAGGATTTTATAAAGGCTAATTGCTCTATTTATATACATTTAAATACTTCATTCCAATTTGAATAGATTATACTTTTTAATAATTTATATCCAGACTATATACTATATTTTCTTTTTATTATAACTAAATACCTAGTAATATTTAATTATCGTCTAAATTACTCTTAAGTAATAAATATAAAAGAAATATTTTTAATCTATTATATTAGTTCTTTAATAAACTACTGAAAATTAGTATATTTAACTATTGTTAGTTTTAATATAATGATAAGACTATCTTATCATTCCAATTTTAATTATTAGTATGTTATATTATAATTATATATAACTAGTTGAAATATTTAGAAATATATTAATTTAGATATTGAATTAAATCTCAATATATTAAAACTAATTAATCTACTTGATTCTAATAAATAGTTTATCTAAGGAAATACTATTTAATAAATATCTAAAAATAGTAAACTTTTTACCCTTTTAATTGAAGGTATTTTTAATTTTTATATAATAGATTTTAAATTTTAAATAGTCTGAGAATATACCTGTAAAGAGGTGAAGAAATATTTCAATATAATTTAAATATAAATCAAGACTAAAATTGATAATAGCTTTTTAATACCTATTTAAATATAATTATTTAATAATAATAATATTTCTTTTTAAGTTCTTCTGAGAGTTCTGAAATAGTAGTATATTTAGAATAATTTAATTATATAAAAATAAGTTAGAATAAAATATAGAAAAGTCTTTAAGAAGGTTAATTTAAATATCTCTAGTTTAATATAATATAATAA
>QAPF01001276.1:0-11427 GCA_004367935.1 Colletotrichum sidae | reverse complement strand
TAGATATTCTATTTTATTAAAGATATTATAGAAGTATATAATAGTTAGATATTTAAAATAGTAGTAAAGTTTTTATATTTCTATTTTTATAAGATATATTAAGATAATTATTCTCTTTTTATTAAGGAGTATTTATAGATACTTCTTTTTTTAAATAATTAGTATAATTGTCTTATTTTAGTAAAGCTTATTATAGATATTATTAAATATAATACTGAGGTGATTAATATTTGTAAAGTAGAATAAGAAAGAGGTATTATATAATATAAAATAAAATATAATAATATTAAAAGGTATAAATATATTAATTATTCTAAATGTAATAATTAGAGACGTTCTATTGAAGTATATTATTACTAGTTTGTTTTATAGAGGTATGAGGGTTATAGAAGAATTAATAGTTGACTTAAGTATAATAAATTAAGAATACTTAGTAGTTAAAAAGCTAGTAGTATTTAAATTAGATAAAATGCCTTGAAAAGTAATATTTAAATAATAATCTTTAAATATAAATATAAATATAAGAGCTATAGTATTATTTTTTTCATCAATTTTACTATTAGAAGTACTATTTTAAATAAGAATATAAAATATTATTTAATCTTAGAAGATTCTCATAATGTTACTTCTATTAAAAATAATAAAGTCTTTATTAAAAAATAATATTAAAAACTATTTAGAAGGAGTAGTAATTTTATTTTTAAGGTTATATTATATTTAATATTATATAATAGTATTATTAGGTTTATAATTTTAAGCGGGGTCTTTAAGGTTATTATCTAAACTATTAATATTTTTATACTTTATAAAGAAGGCTTAATATATTATTATAGAATATACCCTAAAATTAATATTCAACTTATACTAATTAAATAAAATATACCTCTCCTTAAGAATATACTTTATAAACTAGTAACCTATTTTGCTATATATATAATACTTCCTATTTAAATAACTATATATAATTAGATAAAGAAGATAAGTACTATTTAGAATAAGTAGTTATAAGTTTTACAAAACTATATAAATAAAATATTAAGTACTATATAATACTACGCTTTAGGAGTACTTTTAGGGGGAGTTATATATATAGTTAACCTAAAATTAATTATTAACTTTCTTCTAGTTATTATCTCTATTATCCTAAACGTATTATAACTTTTAGAGTAATATAGTATTACCTATAGCTAATTTCAACTAGTTATAGAGATTCTAAGAGGTTACTATAAGGCTAAAAAGGCTAACTAATACTTAGGTACGCTATAATACGTACCTATAAACTAAAAGCAGAATACTATATCTATATAAAAGTTCAGCAAGAAGGCTTTCTAGATACAAATAAGCTTAAATATAAGGGCCTTAAGAGCTTCTTTTTTATTCTTCTCAGAATTCTTGATTATAATATTTCAAAATATAATATTTTACTAATTAGAGAAATATAACTATTAATATTTATCATTTTCAAAATAGTTTTTAATATAACGAATTATCTATTCAAACTATAAGTTAAAATTAGGATTACTTAAATATTTAAAATAATACTTAAAAACTTAATCTTTTAATATAATTAAAAATATACTAGCCTATATATAATATAAGATACTAAACTTAAAGTAGTAATCATAAAAGATATAGATCTTCATCTCAAATATATCATATAAGCCTCTACTATATTTCATACTTTTATTATATAATTTAGTAAGATCTATAATATACTTAACTAAAATATTATTAAAAAGAATAATAGAAATAAGGTATAAAGTATACTTATAGTACCCCTCTTAGTAATAAAAAAGCTCTAAAATAGTTAAATATAGAATTAGCAAAATTAACTATTATAATAGAAATCTCTTATCTTATACTATAAATATATAAGCCGCCCAAGTTAGCTATAGGTATCTCCTCTCAACTTCTTACTATAAAGGTATTACTAATATTATATATTTAACTTTAAGTTAAATATTACAGAAAAATAGAGTAAAATCTAACTCCTCTAGTATAAAGTTATTAACTTACTTAGGGTACTTTTTAAAATTATTCCTAAAGCTAATATAATATTTCAGAACCTCTTAAAATTCCTCATAAATCTATAGGGTAAACTCTTATTATTAAAATAATTAGCAGAATACTATAAAGATTTAATCGCTATCTATATTAACTTTAATACTATACACTATAAGGTAGTCTCTAAAATAGCATAATATAAAAATACTAATAAGTTACTAAGTTACTAGAAACTAATCCTTAAAATCCCCTTTAAATATCTTAAAAAGTTTAAAACTATAGAATCCTATATAAGTATAGAAAGCTACTTAGTATACTATATAAATAAAAACTTTTATAGAATCCTTATCTATAATATTCTTAAGGTTAAAATTAGAAATTCAACTAAAAAATATTAGCTTAAAATATTAATATAACTTTATAAAAATAGGAATACCTAAAGGTACTATTATTATAAGTATAAGGGTATTTAGAGTAAGTATTTTACCCCTAGGGGTTAATTTAGATATTATTATAAAAATAAAATATTAAAAGAATTTTTAAAAAACTATATAGGTCTCCTAAAAGTTTAAAACTAGAAATACTATAAATCTCTAATATTAAAACTTTAGTAATAACTCGAAAAAAGTTATTATATTTACTAAATATACTCCTATAAATAAAAACTAAATACAATTATTAACCTCCTAATAATAACTATTAGGGAATACCTTATTTTAAAACTAAATTAAGTATAATTATTAGTATCATAATAATAACTATTTATAAAAAATTAATATATAATTTAGAAGTTCCTAGTGAGGTCTTAAGGTAGGGAAGATCTAAAATGTCTAAATAATAAATCTTATAATTTTTTATCTTATATAAACCTTAGATATAGGGTTTTCGTAATTATTTCTTCTATTATAATAAATCTTACTAATTTATAGTATAATAGTATAATAGAAAGGTTAACTACTAATTAGTATTAATTTATCTAGAGGGTAATATATACTATATATAATCTTACTATATAGGTATAAAGTAGTATTCTAGTTATTTATTATTATTATTATTATATTATAGGATGCGAGGCGCCACATAAGGCTCTAGATTTATAATGTAGTAATTACTTACTAATTGCTACGCGATTAGCTACAGCTAGCGCCAGGTGCCTAGTACCTATTACCAGTAGGGCGTAGAGGGCATACTACTATATATATAGTAACACGTATAGTTACTACATACCCTACGGCATAGCGCAACCAATAGTATCTCTTATATAATATTCTAATTAACTTTCCTAATTTATATACTTCTAAATAATTATTACTAAGTTTGAAGGGTTTTATAGAATTATTACTACTATTCATACTTATCATACTAAGCATTACTTAATTTGTATATTTATTCTTTATATTCTATCTCTAACCTTTATAATTCTTATAGTCTTAATTATTACTATTGTCTCTTTAAATAACTCTTTTATAAATAATATTAATAATATTAGCTTTGTCTTTCTAAATAACAGCCTAAATACTAGTTTATATTTTTCTTTTAAATATTACTTTTTATTCTGCCCAAATAGCTATACTTTTAATATCTTTTTTAAATTTCTCCTGATTATCTATGAGTAATTATTCATTATAATAGTCTTTCAAGATTGTAATATAATAACTTAACTTATTATTTCAAGTTTTACTTGTAGAAGATTAATTTTAATATATAAGTCTTAATTATTTAGATATCTTTCTATTCATTAGCTTTGGTTTTAAATTGAAGAATATTTGGCTCTTTTATTTTTTTAGACGTAATGATAATTTTATATAGTTTATTCTTTATCTTTGTTATGTATTACCTCTATTCAGAGGAATTTAAATTACATTCCTTCAGCTTTCTTAGAGTTACTTATATAATTGCTTTTAAAGACATCTTATTTATAACTGAAGTTCCATTATTTTTCAAATTTCGTAAATAATCATATTAAAAGAGGTTTAATTAAACTATTTATTATTAGTTATACTAAGGGAGTTTAAGTAATTGATAATCTTTTGTTAGAGATCTCCTACTAGAATTAGTAACTATAGATATCTATACACTTTAGATAGAATTAAAGTCTTATAAAGTCTTTAGAAATCAAACCTATTATTTAGAAGTTATTATATTAGATTTTAATTACTATAAATTAGCTTCTATTAATAGCAAAGTGTATTTCCTTCAAGTTTTCTATTAGTAATCAGAGTTATAATGAGACTACTAGGTAATTTAGAAATAATATTTCTTTTATTATTAACAAGAAAGAGAATAATTTAGCTTTAATTATTAATGTCATAGCTATAGATTACTCTATAGTTTTAAAAGTAAAATCCCTTCTAAATAGTTTTGTTATAAAGCTTTAAAAGCTTTTTTAATTTTATATATTATTTCTAAAGCTTATATTTAAAGGAATTATTAAAGTTTCTTCTAAGCTTTTAGGGTTTATATTATATTTAAAACATAAATCTTAAGTCTTAGAAATATAAGTAAATATTTAGTTTGCTACTTCTTAATATTAAGGATTAGAGCTTTAATTAAAATAAGCTAATTAATTAGTTATGAATATTCTGTTAAGTCTTATCAGAATTATTATATATAGTATTATACCTATTTCCCTCTAATAGAAATTTATCTTATAATATAAAGTCTCTCTTTTATATAGGAGGAATATCAAATATATTATAATAGATTTATCCTTCACTTTAAGTTAATATTTTCTAATAAGGATGTTTAAGTCCTTTCTTTTTATATAACTTATAAGAGTTATAACTTTTAAATTCTAATTTATATAAGACTTTAATATTAAGGGATTATTATAAGTCTTTCCTTTTTCTTAAAGTAATATTATAATTAGAAGTCTTATATAACCTTTCTTATAAAACCTTTAAAGATTTTTAGAAAGACTAAGATATAATTATTACTATAAAAGAAGAAAAAGACTTAGTCTTTATATTAATAATAGTTTTTTCTAGAGATATAAGAGAATTATGAATGCCTAATATCCTTCGTAAAGAATTATTGTTATAATATAGGAAATTACTAAAGATTATAAAATATCTTTAGAAGCTTTAGAATTCTACTTAATATCTTATATATTAGGAAAGTTTATATATAGATTTATTGATTAATTTTGATATGAAGAAATACATTTATTCCATTATATTATAAAACCTTAAGGTTGAAGTATATAGTAATTATTATAAGTATTCTAAATAATTGTGAGTTTATCTAGAGGGCAATATATACTATATATGATTTTGCCATATAGGTGTAAAGTAGTATTCTGGTTATTTATTATTATTATTCTTATATTATATAACACGAAGTACTATATAAAACTCTAGATTTATAGTATCGTAATTACTTACTAATTACTATATATTTAACTATAGCAAGTATTAGATACCTAGTACTTATTACTAATAGGATATAGAACGCATGCTACTATATATATAGTAATATATATAAGTACTATATACTTTATAATATAGTATAATTAATACTAGTAACCTTTCTTTTTACTATATATCTTAATATCTATCTATTTATATAAAGAAATAGTATCTTTAGCAATTTATACCTTTTTGCCTTTATAATACTTAAATACCTATTTATTTATTCTATTTAAACTATCTATCTTTATATTTAAATACTTATATAGTTAAATTTATAAGTCTCTTAAAGATATACTTTAGTATTCCTCGTATAAAAGTATTCGTAATATTAGTATCTCTATTAATCTACTATACTTTATAAAGCTTGTAGTATTTATATAACTATTTTAATATTTTAATATTAATTATAAGGCGTTTTTCTTTAGTAGTATTAAAAGTATTCGTAATATTAGTATCTCTATTAATCTACTATACTTTATAAAGCTTGTAGTATTTATATAACTATTTTAATATTTTAATATTAATTATAAGGCGTTTTTCTTTAGTAGTATTGGGTTTTATAAAGAATTTATAAAATAAGTATAAGTTTATATATATAATAGTAATAGTCTAGAAGAGCTTTTAGTATTAGAAGATCTTCTTAAGTAATATAATTATAATATAAGTAAAGTCTATACTAAATATTATAATATAAATCTCTAAAGTAAGTATATTCTTAATAACTCTTTTATTTTTAGTAGACGAGTTGTATATAAGATTATTATAAAAGTCAAATTAACTATTACTAATAGTAGTCTCTTGATTTAAAATTAATATAAATCCCAGTTAAAATAAGAGGTTAGTATTATTAGTAAATAAACTATTAATAAAAGTATAAAAAACTTTTAAGAGAAGTTAAGAAATATAAAGTGAAACTTATAATTACGGTATTTAATTTACTACTTAAGGCGTTTATTGAGTATAATAGTATTATTACCTCAAGGTTATTATATTTATACTATATAGAAGAAGTTGAATAATATTTCAGGTTAGTATATTAAGGCAAAACATACTTTATATATCTATATTATATAATATATACTTTTTTAAATACTTTTAGTATTATATATATATATCAATAAGGATTAGTTTTTACCCGTAGCATTTTTAGTTTAAGTAGAAAGTATTACTATTAAGTAATAGGATATTTCTATTAAATACTAATAATACTACTTTTAAGAAGACTATTTTAAATTTAACTTTATAAAAACTTTTTAGAATTCTTTATCTTTATCATATAAAAAAGTAGTATCTAAAAGATAAAAGTATTATTAGTTTATATATCTATAAGATTAAAAGTATTACTTTTAAGATATAAGATGAAGAAATATAAGTTGTATATTAATATTTCTATTTATAACTACTACTTATAATACTTAGAATAAACTACTTACTAGTAGATACTAGCTGTAGTAAAACTATATAGTAGTTTAATAATAATTATAATAGACCCTAAAGAGTATTAATCCTTAAGATATAAAAGTAGTTTAGCTCTAATATATCGTATAAACTCTATTTTAACTTGAATATAAATTTATGTAATATTATAAAGCTTTATTCTTATATTATTATACTAAAGAAAAGTTAGAGCTATAGCTGAAATTAAATACTAGCTACTTTATTAGATTATTAGTAATTATATTAGTATTTTAAACTTATTATTATTTCTAAAGTTTTAAATTATAAATTTCAACTTCTTATATGTTTTGTTAGTATTTCTATTCTTAATTTAATTAATAATATAAGACTTTAAGTATTTATAATTCTTATAGATAATAGTATTATACTAGACGATTTCTAGTTTAGGTATTTAGTATAGAAAATTGAAATTTCCTATCTCTCTTTAAGTCTCCATTTAGATTACTCTATATTTCTAGATCTTATTATATATTTTAATTTCTTCAATCATAGTTCTATAGATTATCTTTAGGAAATTAAAGAGCTTTTTAATAGTTCTTAAGACTTCTTCTATTCTTTTTCAATAAACATAGAAGTCTCGCATTAAACTAGTTAATTAATTTATAAAGATCACTACTCATATAAAGCCTTTATAGCCCTGATTAAAGTTATAAAAGTTAATAGTAATACTTTCTTCTTAATTAATATACGTTTCTCTTTTTAGAATTCTATATATTACTCTATATATCTTCCTTCTTATATATATATTATAGTCTATAGTTTAAACTATATAAGATTAACATTTTAGTCTTATTCTTCTAATAGATATTACTAAGTAATTTATCACCTTAAGGCCTAAATGTTACGGCCTTATATATTAGAATTCTTAAAGCTTAATTATAAAATACCTTTATATAGAAATAATAAACTTATATTATTACTAACACCTAAGAGGTTTATTTTAACCAAAAGCCTTATAATTATTAATATTTTAATAGTAGCTTTTTTAGAAAGCTATATTTGAGTATATATTATCTACTTATAATTCTAAGAATACAGAGATAAGTCCTATCTATTCTTTTCATATAGTTATTTTGTAAATTTTAATCTTATAATAGATATCTCTTATAAAGCTTCCTAAATAAGACTATATTACTTATAAAATTAAAATATAATACTATATTGTAAAGATATAGCTTTATAGGCTTATAAAGATTTTAGATAGTGATTGGTATCATATTATACTTTTTAATAGGTATCTTTTAAACCATAGTCTAAAAGTAGTTAGTTGAAAGAGATCTTATAAGGATTTAAAACCACTTTATATTATTAAAGATATATAGTATTAAACTTAAGTCTAAAATTAGAAAACGTATAAAGATGAAAGGTTTATTTAAGGCTATTAAGGCTATATTGATTATATTATAAGACTATCTATATATTTAAGAAGTTGAAGTTAGATTTATAATTCTTCTTATATGCTTTATAAAGTTGTTATTAAATCTTATCTTATTATCTAAAATATTTTAGATTATTTATTTAGACTTTTATATATAATATCAGATCTCTTTATTAATATAGAAGTATTTTAAGAAAAGTTATTTAATCTAGTAAATCTTATATTTAGAATTCCCATTTTATTTGTACTTTTTATTACTATCCAAGTCTTATTTATAATACTTATTAATCCTATATTAGTTAAAAGTGCCTTTCTCCCTCTAAGTTTAACTTTAGTCTTACCTTTTTATAAAAAGAAGAGATTTCTCTATTACTTCTTTATTATGAGTCTGAATATCTATAGGGCTAAATATTCTTCTTATTAGTCTGATCTTTATTAAAATAATCTCCTAATTTGAAATAAAAAGATAGGTCTAATTTATAACTTTAATGATTATTAGATTATTATTCTAAGCACTTTTGAAAAGTTATAACGTAATATAAAAAGATTTAAGATTTAATCTAAATACCTATAAAAACTATAATATATTTTATAAATTAAATAGTAAGTTTATAAATATTTAGAGTTTTAATATTAAGGTATTTATAGATAGTTTTCTCTTATTAAGAGACTTAGGTTTCTATATTACTTTTAAAGTTTAGCTTTTTCTTTATAAATTCTATAAGTCTTACTTAGTATTTTGTAATTACTTCTATCTTCCTCTCTATCTTATTCTAACTTATATAATTTTTAAGTTTAAATTATTAAATATCAAGACTTCTTATTATACTATAAGAATATTTTCAGAAATCTAGAAAGACTATATTTCTACTATATTCTTATACTATTTACATTTCTTTTATTTTCTTATAATATATCTTTATCTAAAAATATATTGAATTGATCTTCTCTTATAGAAAGCTATATTAATAGTTAAGAGAAGTTTAAAATTTATAATTCATAAAGTAATATCTCTCTTATTAAGAATAATTATAATATTTTCTTTTATCTCAAGAATTACTATATAGAATTAAAATAAGGCTTATAATAATTATTAAGTCTTTATTAAATAGTTAGAAATCTTAGGAATTTTGTATTTAATAATAAGTCTTATATATCCTTTATTAAATCTTCTTTAAAGAGACTTATTATAAATTAAGGAGTTTATAATATCTTGAAAGTTATAAGACTAATATAAAGACCTAATTTAGTTAATTTAGAAGACTTAAGTCTTTAGATTATTTGAAATAATCTTTCTAAAAAAAGTAGATATTTTCTTTTAAACTTCAGGAGGTTTCTAATCTAAATAGATTCTTTACAATATGTATAAGACTCTTAATTATTAAATTAATTATATCATATTAACAGATCTAACACTATTTAGGAGGCTATAGAGATACTAGATATCTAGTGGGAATATATTACTATAATCCTACGAGGTATATATATAAAGTATGTCTCTCTCAATCTAATAATATTTACTAGCTAATTACTTATCCTCTAGAGTATCTTTACTATACTATAAATTTCTAGTCTTTAATCTAATATGATTCTAGGGGCTTTTTAAGAGGTTTTTAATAGTAAAGTATTTATAGTAAACCCTTTATAGGATAAGCATTTTTCTAGAAATATATATAAAGTATATTATAATAATAAGTAGTTAAAATATAGTTTAACTTATTATGTATTTTATATAAAAGCTAGCTTTTAAGAGATAGCTATTTTAAAATTCATTTAAGAATATTCCTATAGTAGCTAGATACTAAGCTTTTATGAATTATAGAATTAATAGCTTTCTTAATATTAAGTATAGCTTTCTCCTTAATACTCCTAAACGTTTCTTTATAAAACTATAATATCTCCTAGAAATACTTCGTTATTATTACAAGCTACACCTAGATTACTAGCTAGGGCTATACCTAGGAATTCAATATCAACCTCTTACTTAGATTAGACTTTAGTAAGCCCTAAGTAGTATTATATATATAGACTTTTCTAAATATTTATAAAGGCTTCTTTTTTACTTTTAAGTTATAGATAAATACTGTTTTATCCTATTTATAGTTAAATAAGCCTAGAGCTAGTTTTATTATACTGAGAATTTAGTTTTATTTCTTATATAGATAATACTAAGTAGAAGATAGCTTTTTACTAGCTAAATATATAATGTAATTGGGTAAAGCTTCTCGGATATAATACTATATAATAAATAATTAACTAATTAATATAAAGAATGATAGAAAGTATTAGAAGCTTCTAAAATACCCCTGTAAATAGTAGTTCTATAAGTAAACTACTTTACTAGCAATTATAATATATTTTGAAATTTCTCTATTAGAAGATTAGTAGGTTTATATATAAGTTAGAAATAAGATATAATAATAAAAGTAGTAATTCCTAAATAGTTATTATTAATGGTTTATAACTAGTAAACATCGTAATCAATCAATTGCGTAAATAATATATAACTAGTTATCTCTATTTGTAATATTTATATTTAGATTATAATACATATATATATATATATTATATACTATAGGGATAAATCTATATAACTATCTATAAGAAAAACATTATAAAATAAGTGCAGAAATATCCAACGATAATTATTATAATTAAAACTATTACTTTATCAGAATAAGGTTTAATAAAATCATCTTGAATACTATAATTAATAAATAGCCTATAGATACTTAAAAGAATATTATCTAACTAATTTACAACTTGTTATATTAAGCTAATAATATTCGGAATTAAATATTAATTAAATAATATTTTAATATCAATATACTATTATAATACTAGTTACTAGATATTTTGAAGTATTATAATAATATAATTATAGAAGTTTTAAAAGCTATCTAACTATATTAGAAGTATCTATATCTATATAAGTATTAATTATATATTAGTTATACTTAATTAATATATTAAGACTATTTACTAATAAGAATAGGCTGAATCCTACTATACTTATATAGAGATTATAAGTTAGTTTATATTAGTAGTAGAAAACTTTTATATTAGTAATATAAAATCTCATTTTAGAAGTAAATAGGGCTTAGTCTAGAGGATGTTAGGATTATAGATATTAAGGTTATAATAAATATTTAAATAGAATGCCTATAGTTAGTAGTA
>QAPF01001275.1:0-11409 GCA_004367935.1 Colletotrichum sidae | reverse complement strand
GGGGGGGGGGGGGGGGGGGGATTGGACCTGATCTGGTCAGGGTATATTTGGGAGGAATGATGTTGGGTTTGCGATACTTTGGAGTCGGCGTGAAACGGCATATACCCCATAATTCGACATCTGGCTGTATACTTCGGCGTCGGTTCTGCATTTCAACCAGGCGTATAGCACAGTATAAATACATCAGGTGCTTTTACCAGTGCCGTTCGTCCATCACAACTGAATGACATGCCTAACAACAGTTTTCCAGGTGTTTGGACGACTAGTAATTTTGCCTTCAGGTTGCGCAAGCTGTGATGCGTCCTGAGCAGATCTAGGATAACGCTACCTACTCTTCCAACAGCTAAACCTTTTAGAAACCATCGGGGCTGCAGCCTCCGCGAAGGGCAAGAACGAGATGGAGCGTGGCGCCGGCCTCTAGAGCATATTCAGACGCTGACTTGTCGTCAACCCTGCACACGGTGACAGAGAGGTCAGTCAACGGACACCGAAGCACGGTACAGGTTCTCTTCCAGTAATCCTCACATTTGTTTGCCTCCGTAAATTAGTCTCTGCTGCACGGGCGGGATTCCCTCCTTCTCTTCGACCTTCTCCTTGATCTGAGAAACCTAGTGGCGCAAGGCGCGGTCAGACAACGACTCGCTCGACTTTGAAAGGGTTCGGCCGGTTGCATTCTCATACCTTGTACTCGTTCTCGATATCAAGCTCGATTTCCTTGCCGGTCAGGGTTCGTACTCTAAAGGGGAGAGGAGTCAGCGAAAGCGACGAGGCGAGGCGGAGAGGAGAGCCGTGTGCGAAGCATCCGGGCGCAAGCGGCAACGATAACGTACTTGATCAACATCCTGGCGTCGTAGGCAGAGGTATATTTGCTTGTGCTTTTGGTGTGTGCAGCTTAGACGAAGGTATTTGGAAGGTCGAAGTGCTGGCGTCAGGTCGTTTGGCTTGGGGGGTTGTGATGATCAATGTCTTCAAAAGTACTTACCTGGAGCTTCGGTATCCAGCACGGGCAGGCGCACAGGTCATGGTGGGGGAGGGGCACCCGCGTAGTACGATTATACATAAGCGTAGGTACCTACTTGTAGGCACAGAAGCCAAATGGTGCAGGGATAAGGGTCCGAGACTGACGGGAGTACCTAACCGGGCGGCGTGCCTTGGAGGCAAGCTCCGCACTCCAGGCTGCTATGGTACCTAAGGTAGTATGCGGCATCTCACGAGACTACCAATGACAACACATACAGCTTCTGCTACAACACGAAGCCAAACATGATAGCATATATATAAGCAAGCTATGAACTCATATCGCATGTAAACTCCATCTGCGGACCCAACTCCCTAAAGCATGTAATTCGCAGGGTATGGTGGTAAACCCAAGAAAAGGGTTGAAAAACTCAACGACGGTCTAGAGTGCAACGAAACGTGTTTGCGCGCAAGGTTGATGATGGCGCACTCGAATTGCATAATGAGTAGCATTACCGAGCTCCAACTCTATGCCGACTATTTCCTCGTTATGACTCGTGCAGGCAAGGTGAGTATTCGTATCTCTCAGAGGCGTTTTTCATTATAGTACAAGCCCTGGTGTTCAGGCCATAAGAATACAGTGGAGATGTGGCGTCGGCTGACGTTGTGTTCTAATTCTTCTCGCCGCCTTCAAACACATTGAGACCCAGACCCTCGGAGTCCAGGAGCAGCCTGTTCTTGCTGCCAGCCTCCTGCAACTGCTGGGCAATGGCGCGAGCATTCTCAATCTTCTTCAGCTCGACGTAGGCCTTGTTCTTCTTGATGGCATCTCCAATCAACTCGGCAGAGCGAGCCTCACCCTGGGCCTTCACGACCATGGCCTGCTTCTCCTGGCGGGCTTTGTCGACGACGAAGGCAGCGCGCTGGGCCTCTTGCTGGGCAACTTGCTTCGCCTCAACGGCGGCCGTGAATTCGGGGGAAAAGGCAAGGTGCTTCGGCATCATGTCAGCTCAGTGAATGCCACATGGCTAGGTCACAGGTAGAATGCGTGGACGCACCGTCAAGGACACATCGTCCAGAAGAATGTTGAAGCGTGCGGCTCTGCGCGACAGGTTCTCTCGGACCAATTTGGCAACCATCTCTCTCTGGGTGATGAGCTGACTGGCGTTGAACTGGGCTACGACGCTCTTGAGAACCTCGTTAACAATGGACGGCAGAACTCGCTCGTCGTAATCGGTGCCCAATGTGCGGTAGATTTGGGGAAGAGCCTTGACGTCAGGTCTGGAAAGTACACGGCAGGTGATGTTAACCATCTGCAAGTCCTTGGTTCCCGTCAGGGAGGCGACGTTTCTCGGCTTTGCGCGGACGTCGTAGGTGACGGGAGTCTCGAACCAGGGCACAACGAAGTGGGTTCCTTGACAGAGATGGCATGTCAGCACGTTGCAGTGTTGGCTTCAGGAAGCAGCTCAGGGGCATGAGATGTGAGTGCTAGCACGAAAAAGTACTGACCTTCGCTGTAGATCTCGTGGCTCACACCACTTAACCTCCGGTACTTGATCGCTCTGTGACCACCATCGACGTTGAAGAGCGCATTCTGAGCGAGAAGCGCAGCGCCACCGAGCAGAACGATACCTCCGAGTCCCATGCCAACACCCCGAGGGCCACCGGGCATGCCGCCGCCTCCAAAGCCGCCTCTCTTCTGCTGTTGCTGAGCGACTTGCCTGAGGCGTGCGTAGGCCTCCTCCATGGGGTTTCTTCCTCCAGACATGATGAAAGCGGCGCTTCGTCGGTTGAGGTATAGAAAGAAAGGTGCCAGCGAGATGGAAAGAAATTAATGGATCGGTGCGATAGACCAAAGCTGGATCGGATGTTTTCAGCACTGACTGCAGTTCGACAAACGTTGCACTCGAAGCTGGTGATGGTGGAGCTTTGTCAAGTCTCAACGTCACGATCGCCTTGCGGAGCTCGAAAATTAATGTTAGCTGACTGTGAGGCTGGCTGGGCGGTATTGTCGGCAACCACCGCTGGCTGGAAGTAATGAGCTAAGGTAGGTAGGTAGGTACCTAACTAGCCAATCACCTAAGGCAGCTATGGAAGAACGGCTGGCTACCTACCTTACCTACTATGTAGGTACACTACATATCCGTACTCGCAGTAGTAAGCAGCCACCGCAGTCGCCAGCTGACAGCAGATGGTGCGGGCTGGGGAAACTACCATCGCCTCGCTTTGGAGAATGGATAGAAACCCAGGCATTGATCCAGGAGTCATCTTTTCTTTGGAAGTTCGTGCCTGCCTACATGTAAAGGTTTTTAGTATCATGGCAATCTGCTGTCGATCGCTAAGGTTCCCCTACTTCGGTAGGCTATTTACTGTGTTGCTGCATAGCAAAGAAAGAAGAAAGTTAGGTCATGATATCTCACGTGGTAATCACCATCGCCCCTACCCATGATCTCGTCTCCAACTCATCGTTGTCGTCGTGGCCAGTCGTTGTCGTTATGATCGTGCTGAGAGTATCAGGCCAATCGCCGTTACATATTGCAAGGTGTGCCGTCTATAGGCAAGCTGGGGGAGTTCAAAGCCAAAAGTTTGTTTACAGTGAAGCAGCAATTTTGTGGCGGTTGTGGGCCAATCTTTTTGCTGTAAACCAAACTCCCGTCTTATGCTCGAAGTTGTAGCTATTATTTTGCCTTTTGAAGCAAGTGGGCTTCCGAACCCAAGCGATCATGCCCCCCTCTTCTTACCTCTCTCCCTGTGCCGAACCACCACTCTGGTGATTCCTGCATCGGGTCGGCACACACAGATTTGACCCCCTGCAGCAACTAGGTGCTTCTAGTTGGGCAATGTGCTAACTCTCTTTGGGTCCGACTCTCTCCACCAGAGCCAGGAATTAAAAAGGCTACCGACCCAATGCGTCCAGGTGATTCCGGCGTTGAAGATTGCCCTCCCGTTCCTTGTGAAACTTCTTCACCCCCAAATCGTTTGCCTCACGGTACAAGACCTGTGAGACGCACGGTGGCAAGCAACAACCATGACGGCCGCTGCACGAACTGTCTCGGACCTCAATGACGCTGCCCCGGCCGACTCTGTGATATCGACCAAGCGGCTGCTGATCCGCCCCTCCACTCTTGACGACGCCGCAGACATGGCAAGACTCGCCAACAACCTCAAAATCGCGGCAAATATGCGGAATACCTTTCCTTCCCCCTACCTTCTCGAGCACGCAGTGGGCTGGCTCAAAATGTGCGCCAAGGACCCGGGGAACAACTTCGCAATCTGCAAGCTGGACGATGGCACATACGTCGGCAACATAGGGGTCATTCGCGGCAACGACGTGCAGCATCGTACGTGGGAACTGGGCTACTGGTTCGGCGAAGAGTACTGGGGCCAGGGGTACGCGAGCGAGGCCCTGGACGCCTTTTGCAAATTCTGTTTCGCGAGTGACCCATCCCTCCTGAGGCTCGAGGCCACCATGTTCAGCGTCAATGTGCCTAGCCGGAGGGTGCTGGAGAAGTCGGGCTGGACGTATGAGGGGGCAAAACGACAGGCTGTTGAGAAGAAGGGACAGGTGTTTGATCTGTTGGTCTTTTCTCTTCTAAGGAGCGAGTGCCTGACCTAGCCCGCCGTTCCCTCGCGGTCAGAAGTGAGTGGAGGTTGGTCGAGGGTTGCTAATGTTGTATAATTGGTTCATCGATTAGCGTTGTTTCCAGCGGCGAATGGGGGATGATGAGCTGGAGAATGGCATTAGAGGAAGCGCTCGGAGTCGTTACATTTATCATCGCAGATTGTCATTCTCCTCGCTCCAAGAAGGGCCACGAGCACATGGTTGAGATTCTACCACCTCTGTAACGCATGAAGCAATACTCAGACACCAGACGCCAGGCGGCCCCGATATCCGCATCCCCCAAGAACCCCGTTATCTACGGCATCTCCTTTGCTTCGCCTAACGCGGCTCTCCTACCAAATTTTTTCGTCCATGCAGCATCATAAAAGTCTAGCTCCACTGCGTGCGGAGGCGTGCTCCTCTTCGCAGGGTGCACGTTGGCCGCCGTGATGTTGCCGCAGTTGGGACGCAGCAGGTCGTTACCAAACACGTCGACAGTCCAGATCAACACGCCGTTGGTCCATCCAAACCCTTCCACCACCTCGTACTCGCCACCTCCTCCGGCGACATTGGTTGCGTTGTCGCCGTACTTTTCAAACATGACACCGACGTCCTGCACTGTCAAGCCCTGAAGCTGGGGCGTCTCGTTCGTGGATCCCCCCGTCGCGTACCAAGTGCAGAACGTCGAGTCCAGATATCTTTGACCAAGGCGCAGGGCGAGGCTTTGAACGTCGCGGTAGGAGGGATCAGACTCGCCAAAAGTCGCGGGAGTCTTGCGCAAACCCTCCATGAGGATATGCATCAAGGGGGGCCAGACGTTGGGCTGATCCCATTGCTGCCCCGTCTTGAAGTTCGTCGCGGGGACACCGCCGGCTTTGATGTCCAGATACTTGGCGACTCGCTCGTACGCCAGTCTCACAGCGTACGGGTTGCTCTTGAGGTGTGCAGGCGCGGCGCCTGTCCAGAAGGGATAGTACTGGGCAACAGAAAAGATGACTTGTTCGTCCTGGTCTGCAGTCGTTGTGTCGACGACGTCGGCGTCATCGTCTCTGGGAATGTAGATGTTTTGTGCGTCAGAGGTAATGTTGTAGTCAAAATAGCTGTGCAGCGTCGAGTTCCACATCAGGTCATACATGGCCCGGCTACGATTTGCGGCGCGTGCTGTCCATTCCGTCGCCCCGGTGCTGTTGTCGGTGGCGTTGAGGAAGGCGGCGATAGCCATTTCGTTGCCGTACAGAATTGAGTTCAGCTCGACCGGCACGGTGCTCAGCACGTTCAACGATCTCAACGGGAAGTAGTTGTCTCGCAGCGCATCTTGCGGATGGGCAATCCAGCGAGAAGTGTAGTCCCACCCGCTCTCAGCTCCGCTGGCAAGGTTGGCGTACACAACGGCCTTTTGGCTCTCGTCTAGTGCCTGCACCTCGGGGTAAATAATACCACTGGTTGCGTAGTATGAGCTGTTGGAAGCGGTAACGTAGTCTTCTCGGTAGGATTCAGGCCTTGGCTGAGTGTTCGTGACGTTATAACTACAAAAAAACTCATGTCAGGCACCTGTCGGCTGTGTTATGAGCCGTACACGATGAACTTACTGATTAAGACGGTAGGTCATCCCGTTCTTGGAAACTTCCAAGGTTCTGTTCGTGGTCCAGAAATCATGCTCTTTAATCAGTAGGGGGATAGCACGATCAAGAATACTTCTGTCGTTCGTGTACTCCACATAGAGACGCACCATCTGCGCCAGCAACGGAGGCTGAGAGCGATTGAGGTAGTAGATCCTTCCACCGTTTGGCACGAAGCCGAAGCGCTCAACAAAGTCGAGGAAATTCTCGATCATGTTTTTGGAGACTTCGACGAAAGAGCCGCCCGTGCGGAGAAGGCCTTCCAGGATAAAAAACGAGTCCCAGTAGTAGCTCTCTCGGAAGCGTCCACCAGCGACGACAAAGGTTCGATTGAGGGGAATGAGGCTATTCGGAAAGCTGTCGTTGCCCCCTGCGGTTGTCCGTGTCAAGTCCGGCCAAATATCGATAACTTTCGTGGTAAACTCCTTGATGACTGTGTCGTTAATCTTGTCGAGAAACTTTGGATCTGTTTGCAGCTGGTCTTTTGGGACTTCCTTGAGCTCACCACCCGCCGGGGCGAAGTTCGCGCGAAGAAAGTCATTGAGCTCTGTGTTGTTACGGAGCGGCTTCGTGAGGTTGTTGAAGGCGGCTTGGATGTCCTCCAGAGACCTTATGGCCGGCCTGAAACAGGATTAGTGCGATACCTCAGAGCAAGATGCGTCTGAACAGTCTGCGCATGCGCAATTTGTAGCACATCGTGTGTCCCCCGAATAGTACTTACATGTCCACGAATGTCTTCGAATCTGCGAACGGTCGTGCTAGCTCAATCTCCTTAAGAATCTCCCCGTGACAGTAAATGGGAGAGTCACAAGGAGCAATAACAGAGCCATTCTCGTACAGAGCCCAGCCTGGCAGGATCCAGACCACTAGGGCTGCGAGAGCTATTACATTGGACTTCATTGTTGACCCGGCGATCTCAGTAAGATGGCACACTTCGATACGACGCAACGTGACAGAGCAACGAGTTCGCGCAGAACAGCCAACTTGGGATGAAAAGACCTTTAGAAGGTTATATAGGGCGCTAGAAGAACGAATTCTCTGTACCATATACGAGACTGGGAAAGATGGTGTGTAGGCTCGTCGTCATCTGAAGGGGAGGGGAGATGCGGGACGGAGACAGGTTTTTTGGGTGCTCGCGGGCCTACTTTGTAAGAGCTTGTAAGACAACTGCAAGTACCAGGTTTACAAGCAGGGTGAAGAGGGCCTTGATCCGCTTACTTTTGCGCGCTCAAGACCAATAGCATCGTCGTTCTGACTTTGTGGAGGGCCATGGTAGAGGTTGTCATTCATGGTGGTATTTGGCCGATTGGCCCCGCGACCCCGTGCCGCCTGTCTCTTCTCGTACCTCTGGATGCAGCTCTAGAGCTTTTCGGCGCAAGGCAAGCCTAGTGGGTGACGAGGATCGTATGTCATTCCAGTGAAGCTGTTCGCAATGACGTCAGCCATGGTATAGATGGTCTCGAGAGCTTGCTGTTCTACCATAGGTAGGTAGTCATACTTGGCAGCAACAGTTGTTCCTTCCGTACTTCCTGGTCACGTAAAGATGCATTGGCGAAGCTTCCCTGCACTTGTCATTGGAAATCCCATTGGCAACCCGGGAATCTAGACCTTGTGGCACACAACATGATTGCGGAGAAGCTCAGGCTCAGCATCCGGGTTGGAGGCGCAGCTTTCCCCGCAGCCCCCACCGAGCTATGTACCACTCCGCAGTCCCGCGTAACCGCCTCCACGACACCCACTTTGTCCGAGGCGGAGATTGTGGACAGAGTTGAAGATCCCCTAGCCTGGCAGGTCAAGCGCAGATTTGAGGAACCTCGAGGACGTGGCTGCCCAGGCTTTCTCTCAAAGGCACCGATGTGTCGGCAGAAGTAGTTGACCCTTGTGCAAATTGGTCAAGTAATGGCCTCCATGAATATGGCTACCTATTACGACGCTAAAGTTCGATCTTATTCATTAGGACTGTACGGCATACTGTTACGCTTTCTCATGTCTCATGTCATTGCTCACCTTCCTGATCTGCCCGTAAACTTGGCAGTGTCAGTGGCGCACCGTGGTTTTTGCGGGTGAAAATGAAATGGCTTGGCTTACGTTGCAAGAGGATTGACTGGCCGGCACACTCCAGCTTGCAATATACTGATACTTATGGGGAAAAGAAGAACAGGCACTTGGTAACTGTGCAAAGACACTTTTGTTTATTGAGCTACGCGCGGCTATAGTCAAGAAACACGGGTAGTTAGCCTTGTTAATGAACGCGCTCCGCCTACAGTAAGCAGTTCAGACGCGGTCCTATGAATATCTTTACTCTGCACAATACATGACCCCATGCCTGTCGAAGTACTACCAGGGCGTGGCACGCTCGTTGATCATTGTGTCAGACACTTTGACTTTTCTGCCTGAGACTTGTTTAAAGCCGCAAGCACTTGCTTCCTCTTTAACACACAGTTCAATCACATCGAATAGACACGCCACAGCCAGCATGCGACGCAAAATTCTATAGGCCACCCAGGGAGGGGTTCGACATGTCAATGCCAGTGTGCATGGCCAGCCGTCCGGGTTAAGGCGGAATGATGGGATGCAAACTCCTCTCCGCACGGGAAGAAGTAGCTTGAGGTGCATTGCACTATACACAGTTCAAGCCATCCCACCTCACAGTCCTTTCGCTTTACCCTCAAGTTCCATGTCACAAGCCCGGCATGGCTGACTGGAGGCTCAGTTGAGATTGTGGCGCGTCGTGAACCCGACGGGGCTAGCAGCAAGCTAATCATCCACAGTCTATGAGTGCTGGTAATATATGTCAACTATCCTCGACCTTCACCGAGGTTTGTAAATGCTGCTCGGCCCTTGATGAGTGCCGGCCGTCATATCACCGCCCCCCAACGCCCGTCGGAAAACTTGCTCCAGTCGCGGCAGAACCTCGTCTTGGTTCTGTGCGATTTGGTAGTGAATGACCAACCGATTGCCTATGAGCTTCAAGCCAGCCTCCTGGCCGAAGGCGACAAAGGATTCGGGACTACAACCAGCGGCGTCTAGATCGAGCCAACACATGTTGGTCTCGACGGGGTAGAGCAACTTGCCACCGAGGTCAGTCCAAAGCCTTTCAATCGTCTTGGCCGTCTCGTGAGATGACTTCAACAGACCGCCTTCACCGTGGGGTCCTTTGCCAAATGTCTCGTCTACCGCGACCCTGGCAGGTGCAGCCACGACACCAGATTGGCGAAGGCCGCCTCCGATGGATTTACGTATCCAGCGGGCATGCTTTATGCGCGACGCACCACCAACCAGGATACTCCCAATGGGAGCACCAAGGCCCTTTGAAAAGCATAGGCTGACGGTATCAAACAGCGAGCAGTACTCGGACAGGCTCCCGGCTCCCGCCGCAACGGCTTCCCACAATCTGGCCCCATCACAGTGAAAGGCGATGTCATTGCGGTTCGCAAATTCGGCGATCCGCTTGACCTCAGCCAGAGGGGTGACGACACCACCCAGGGTGTTCTCAAGGCTGATTACCTTTGTGGGACACGAATGCACGTCGTCGTCCAGCACAGCATTTGCCACAACATCCTCAAGAGTCAAATAGACTCCATTTCTGGGCACGACGGGCTGTGTCATGGCGCCACAGAGTGCAGCGACACTATCGACGGCCGGTCAGCATGTGTAACTCGACCAGGCCTGCAAACGATGTTACGAACCCGCCGGCCTCGTACTTGATGATATGAGCACGATGATCGCATAGGACGCTGTAGGGAGGTTGGGTTAGGAGAGTACGGAGAGCAATCTGATTCCCCATCGTCCCCGAAAGCACTAAAAGGGCAGCTTCTTTGCCGGTGAGAGCGGCTATGCGAGATTCCAGGTCGATGGTCGTCGAGTCTTCGACAAAAACATCGTCCAGTAGGCTGCAATTTTCAATGGCGGCGAGCATTGCTGCTGTAGGGGTCGTCATAGTGTCACCTGAACCAGTCAACACACCGTCCATGCTTTGGAAACATGAGAGCAGAGAGGGTACGGGGAATGCCTACTTCTCAAGTCGAAACCTGCGGCGCCACGGTAGCCGACCCAGGCATTGGGTTGCCTGGAGGCGCCCATAGAGTCCTCAAGTATACCGTTGGAAGCAGCTGGAGCCATGACATGTGAGGAGTACGGATATGCGAGGGTGCGAGCAGGACAACCTGGCGTCGGAAGCGGGCAATAGTTGAGGGAGGTTGGAGCAAGACGGTGGAGTGGGGCACATGGGACGCAACGTCGAACCAACTTGAGGGGCAAGGCCGATAGGCCGAAGCCGGGCAGAACTGGAAGACCGGTCAGTGAAAATGCAAGGTGGCGGCAGCGCTGTCACTATCGGCGTCGGGATCGGAGCGGAATCGTCAGAGGCCCGCCCAATTCGGCGGGTAGAAAACGAGTAGGTTCTGAATAGGCAGGATGCCAGTCAATTGATGGTGATAACCTACTGGACAGGCCGAGTGTGGACATGATGAGGGGGTTGAGAGATTGCTATCCTGGTGTCTCTTTGTTTGTGCCGCTAGATATCAACTGTTGTAGAGCGATCCCAGCAAAGAGTGCAGAAGGCGTTGGTTACCTGGTATTTCGACGGAGGCATTTTAGTAAATTGATAGACCCCCTTAACAGCCTTTTTTCATATATACTATTACTAACTCTAAGCCTTAACTCTAACTAAGCCATCTCTCTGACTAATATCCTATTATCCTATTATTTTATAATCTAACTATCTTTCTCTAATATTTTTCCGATTTTTTATTAAATTTTAATTAATACTTTGATACTAAAGAAATTTAGTAGTTATTAGTTTATCTAGAGGGCAATGTATGCTGTATATAATCTTGCTATATAGATATAAAGTAGTATTCTAGTTATTTATTATTATTATTCCTATATTATATAATATAAAGTACTATATAAAGCTTTAGATCTATAGTATAGTAATTACTTATTAATTACTATATAACTAGCTATAGTTAGTACTAGGTATTTAATATTTATTATTAGTAAGGTATAGAAGATATATTACTATATATATAATTATATATATAGTTACTATATACTCTATAGTATAATATAATTAATATTAATAACCTTTTCTTTTTACTATATACTTTAATACCTATCTATTTATATAAAAAATAGTGCTTTTAATAATCTATATCTTTTTACTTTAACAATATTTAAATACCTATTTATTTATTCCATTTAAATTACCTATCTTTCTATTTAAATAGT
>QAPF01001274.1:0-11375 GCA_004367935.1 Colletotrichum sidae | reverse complement strand
ATAATAATAATTATTTCTTATATTTATTATAATTCAACTATTATAATTATATAATTAATTAGTTTAATATTTATAAGAATTCTATTAATATTCTGAATATATTTTAGAATATATTTATAAATATATAAGTATTATAAGTTATTTTCCTTATTATATATAGTTATTAGGTTTTTTATTATAGTATTACCTAAGAATATTTTATAATAGTTAGGAATTAGGTTATAGAAGACTCTTATTATAATAATCTACATGAGTTGAATAATAGAATAAGTACTTCTTATAAGTAAATTATAATACTTAAATAGGTTTAATAAGATTATAAATATAGTTAAATTCTAATTCTTTAGGTTAAAAGGGATCTAGTTGTATTCTAAGAAAATGTTAAAAAGAAATAAGAATTTATATACGTTAAAATCTTGTAAGAATTTATTAGTTCTTAATAATAACTTTATATTTTAAATTATAATATTATTAATTTTAATAGTTGAATTAATAAGTTTCATCTTATTATCCTTCTTTTTTATAAAGGACAAAGACTTTTAATATATAATATAATTATACTGAAGAATTCTATTTTAAATATAAATTCTTAATATCTTAATACTATGTTTAATTAACTCTTTAAACATTAGAATTAATCTTACTTATTATAGTTTATATAGAACTATTTTAATTATTTATAGTAACATAATTAATTTAAATAACCTTCTATAATAATGAAAGTTATTTACTAATTTTTATTCTTAAGCTTTTAGAATTTCTATTAGAAGTTCTTTTTTAAGTTTTTATAAATAGCTTATAGAATTTATAATTTTATTTAATTATTCTAAAATAAGATAATCTCTTATATGAATCTTTGAGAATTTTGATACAAGTATATTTATAAATTATCTCTTAGGAATATTTTTAATAAATCTTTTTATTTCTATTTCTACTTTTAATTTCTATTTAAACTTACTTTTTAGAGTTGTTCTATCTAATAAGGTATTATTAATTAGATTAATCTTTTTATCTTTTATCTTATATAATAAATTAATATTATTTACTAATCTTCTTTATATATCTACTATTATAATATACTTAGAAGTCTTTAAAAAAGCCTTTTACTTTATATAGAAAACATTTAGCATCTAGCTAGAACTTATACTCTAACCTATTCTATACTAACTACTATAGCTATAATTACTTTAAATCTTCAAATTAGTATAATATTTCTAACCTTAAGTTCTCTTATCTAATAATACTATCTTAAGCCTTCCTAACTATTAACTAATAACTACTATAGATTTCAATATATATATCTTTTTAAAACGAAGTAATATCTAATAAACTACTTCTAATATATATTTAAAGTATTTAGGATTATTACTAAATATCCTACTTTTAAATATTAGATTCTTTTTTATTCTTTTAATTTTATACTTCTTAGTTATACTGATAATTTTATCTACTAGTAATATTTCAAAATAAAACTTAATTATAATTATTTTAAGAAAGCTAGAGAGAATGATAAAGTTATTTTTATATAATACTAGTTTATTTAAACCTTTATAAAAGTAGCTATAGTCCTCATAGTTATTAATAGCTTTAATAAGATTAATATTTATATTAAAACTATAAGAGTTAAGTATAATAATAGTACTCTTATTATTATTATTATTAGTAGTAGTAGTAGTAGTATTATAAAGATAGCTATTAATTTAAATATATTTTTATTATTATTATTAGTAGTAGTAGTAGTAGTATTATAAAGATAGCTATTAATTTAAATATATTGAAGATAGCTATTAACTTATGTTCTAACGATAAAGAAAAAGCTAATCTATAGTCTATCGCTTTCTTTTATCTATAAAGCTAGTATTATTAAGATATACTAGTAGTATTATTAGTAGCCAGCTAGTATGAATTAATATTATAAGTATTATTATAATAAGTTTAATACTTTAAAGCTACTATTATGGAAACTATTATATAGCTTATACTAGTAAGTTTATATACTTAGTTATTATTCTATTATCTTATATTACCTATTTCTAAGTTAGAGCTAGGTTTAAACTAAATATTATACTACTAGGTCTTTTTTACTATATTTACCTATAGAAATATATATAAGCTATAATATCTTACTAAATTTCTTTTTATTATGGAGATTTAATATTAAGTATTATATAAAGTTACCTACTAAGTGGAAGGCTGAATATATAATATATTAGAAGTCTTTTAATCTATGAATATAATATTAAATATTACTATTATCTTATAACTTCTATAGTAGAAATTCTTCTAATTCTTCTTCTCTTTTATTAAGATTTATTAAGTTAATAGTTTAGATTTACAAAGATTATAAGGATACTTCTTATTATAGGATAAATAGTCTAAATTATATTTCTTAAGAGATATAATAATATAATAAATCTTATAAACTTCTAGTTTAATTATTGAATAAATTGAAATTTCTAAAGTTTCTTAATATTTCTTTTCTAAATTATTATTTATTATAATAACTTCTTTTAATAAAATCTATTATATATTTAATATATATAATATTGTAAAGGTTTAATCTTATTAGAATTATATAGAATTACAAATTGGCTTTAAATATATATTCTTTAGAGATAATATTAATTACTAACTTAATATTAATAACTCTTTAGATTTCAAACCCCCTTAGGTCTATATATTGAATATTAATCTAGAAATATATTATAATGAAATAATAAGTTATTACTAAAGTTATTATTGTATAGTTTACTATAAATATTACTTCTATTATTAAACCTACTATTTTAATATTAATTTTATAATTGTATATAATTTAGTTAGATTAGACTTATAAATATATAGCTTTAGTATTACTAGGTGTTTTTAAAGGTAGGAATAATATTATTACTTATAGTTAAGTATACTTATAGTTCTAGTATTCTATCTACTTTCAGATTACCTAATTCTATTTTCTAATTTCATTATAGAATACTATAAAATCTTTATTTATAAAAAGGAAAATATTTTTTATGTTTTTATTTTTAAAGTATTCATTTATAAGAGTTTTTATTTACTTATAGTTAATTTAAATATATATAGATTAGTTATAATAAAGTAACTCTTCTAGAACTAAGACCTACTTACTAACGGTTTTATAATAGATATAATATATAAGATTCTAATTTTCTTTATTTAAAAGAATAATAAGGCTAGAAGCTTCTATTTAACTAGTCTTCTTTATGTTTAATAGATAAATAGGCTTTTTAATATCTAATAAAAGAATCTTATTATTAGATATAAGTTGTATTATTTATATACTTTTAAATATTTATATAAATATAAGTTTATAATAAGTTATAATTAGATCTATAAATATAGTAGTTTTTAGCTTATATAAGTTGTATAATAAATAGTAATTATTAATTAGCTCTAATCTATTTATAGTTCTAATATTTTCTATTTCTATCCTTTTTAGACTTTTCTTTAAAAAGTTTCTAATTTTTTCTCTAGGTGACTAGTTAATGATAATAATATTCAAAATAGAATGAATATCTTCTATTTAATCTAACTTTTGTTCTAATATAAGTTATTTTCTTTTAAGAGTTTTACTAGAAATAGTACTATGAATTAGATTTAAACAGTTTATTATTTATTTTAAAACTTTATTTTAGCAAATTGCTATTATATTTAATTCTACTTATACTTCTAGAATAATATTTGAAAATTAAAGTATTATATTTAACTATAAAATACTATTAGCATTTTAATAGTATAAATATAAAATCTCTTAGTAATAAATAGTAGGACTATCTTATAATTAGATTACTTATTAATATAATTATCCTATATAATACTACTTTGTATTTTTTGTAAATTTAAATAGATTTCATTAATTTAATAGTACTAGTTATTATAATTAAAATAATAGATCCTCTTAGTAGTATACTAAATTAATTGAAAATAGTTAAACTTTAAGTAAGCATTTAACTTATATTAGTAATATACTACAAACTAATTCTATATCAATTAGTTTTAAAAACTATTATAATATTAGAAGTTGCCTTAATTTTAAAACTTATTACTTCTATTTTGAAACTACTATTTTCTATAATTAGTATTATATTGAATTTATAGATCTATAGTATAAACTTTATAATTATTATTATTATTTATATCTATAGTATGCAACTTAGCTATTAGTCTTCAGGTTTCTCTAAAACTATTTCTAAATTTGTAAAGGTTAGTTTTTATTTCAATAAGTATTAAGTAGTTTGAATTTAAAACTCTAAATTAGAATAAGAGTTATTTACTATTATTGTTAAGTTTATTTATAATAGTCTAAGCTTTTCTTATATTTTTTATAGTTTTCAATTAAGAAGTTGAACTAATAGGTATAATTATTAATATAATAGGAGTAAGTTAGTTAGTTAATTATTTGAAAAGAATCTAATCTCTAGCCTATTAAAATAGTAAATATTTAAAAGAAGCTTAAGATATTTTAATTAATTGAAGAATCTTATAGTAAAGATTTCTAGTAATTTCTTTAAAAACTTAGAATAAGAATTAATATAGATAAAGTTAGTATTAGATAAAGTAATATCTTTATAAACTCTTACTTTTTTTAAAAAGTTATTTATAATAATTAGGTAATTAATTATTCCTATTAAACTATTTAAAATTAAGTTAATTTTTCTAGTTTATAGTATGAAACTCTTTACTAGAATTATAGCTAGTTATAAGATTAGTAATATTATAGACTTTTATAAGAATATCTCTAATATCTTTCCAAATATATTTATCAGTTATTATAATTTTAATAGTATATTTATACTATGTATTATAATAAAAGAAGACTTTAGTAATTCTCTTATATTCCAGCTTACTAGGAATCTTTAATATAGCTTTATAATTATTTAGAGAATTGGAAATATTATTTCTTATAAACTTAGGAATATTCTTAGATTAAAGAACTATTTTTTCTATCATTAGTTAAATAGTAGGTAGTTTTAAAAGTATTAAAATTTCTTTTATAATTATTAAGTAGTTAAGTAAATTATTAGAAATTTATATAAGAAGTATCTAAATACTATAGTTTCTTTTATAATTAGATAAAGAAGTATCTTTAGATTGATTAAAAATAGTTATTATAGAAAGTTAAAGTTTCTTAAAAACTAGTCTATTAAATAAGGGTCTTATTATAATTAAATAAAGAGGTTTAAAAGTTTTCTCCTTATTATTAATTAATTATTTAATAGTTATTATTATTATTATTATATTTTTAAATATTTCTTAAGTATTAATATATTATTATAAAATAAATTGTTTCAAATAATATATATAAAAGTAGTTTTTTTAATTAAAGTTTATCTTTTTACTATTACTCGTTTTAGACTTTTTAAAATACTTCACTTATATTCTTATATAAAATTAAATCTCTAAATCTATTTATTTATTTCTTATACTAATTCTTTTAAAGATTAAATTTACTTTTATTATATTTTGATCTCTTAGCTACTTTAATTATAATTTAATATATAATAATTATATATCTTATTCTTTCTCTTTTTAAATCTTCTTCTTTTATTTATAAGTAATTTATTTCTTGATCAACTTACTTCTTCTTTTAAACTATCTTATTATTCTTTAATAGGAACTAGTAAGTTAGTCTTATTCAATTTATTAGTTTTATAAGATTTCTTTAAGATCTTGTATTATAATGAGATAAAATCCTTCTTTATCCTTCTATTATATTATTATAAATTAAAAGTATTTATTTTAAATTAGATTTAGAAGTTTAATTTTATTTTCTAAAAAGAATAAAGGGATCTTTAGATTTCTTATATTACTTTTAGAGTTTTTTATATTGCTACTAATTTATGGTTAGAATATAACTATTATTTTTTACTATTTATTAATATGAGGTTTATAAATAGACTTATTATAACTATTCAATATTTAAAAAGCTTCTATTTATAAGCTTTAAGGTTTTTAGTATTATTTAATAGGTTAGGATAAAAATATTATATTATATCTTCTAACTTTAATCTATTTAAAATAATATAAAAATACCTCTTTATTTTAATCTATAAGGAATCAAAAAGAAGTAAATCTATCTTTAAATATTATTCAAATAGGTACTAGCTGCTTGAGCTGGAATAATTAAAATAGATAAATAAAACAACTTCTTCTAAATTTAATCCTATAGTAATAGAAAATAGGAGGGGAGATCTAGAAAAATATATTAAATAAAGAGTGCTATATTTATAGATCTATAGTAAAAAAAGCACTTTAATTATAAAAGTAGTATTCTGAAATCTAAAGAATAGAATAATATATAAATTATATCTCCTACTACTATTTAGAAGATAAATACTATAGACGTAAGCCTACAGCTTATATATATATACTACTTATATAATAAAAGAGGCTTTAAACTTAGGCCTATTATAATATCTTCTATAATAGTATTAATAAAGTAAAGCTAATTATTAGTAAACTATATAAATAGATTATAGAAATTTTTAGAAGTTAATAATAATAATTTTAATAGGAAAATAGTTATATTATAGATTATAATTAATTTCTAGCTAATATGAGGTAATAGCTAAAGGCTTGGTGGGGGGAGGTATAATTATAAAAGGTAGGTTTCTATAGGTTATAGTACTTCAATTTAGTAAGCTAGTAGTAGTTATAAGAAGGCTTTTATTTTATAGTAGCTTTAGATTATTATATTATATAATATATAACCTAATCCTAGCTATTTTAGCTTTCTATATAAGCTATTGGATATATCTTTATAACTTTCCTCTCTTTTAGAAGCCTTAGGCTCTAAAATCTATAAATACTATATAGCTACTTTTTGAAAATAGCTTTAACTAGCTAGTTGCTAACTATTTAGCGGTTTGAATAATAGTTGAAATAAGAGAATAATAGTTAAAATAATAGAATAATAGTTGAAATAATAGTAATAAATAGTAATTGATATATAAGAAAAACTCTTTAGGTAAAAACTAAGGCGTCTGATATTATCTTATAACTAATCAGATTATGAAGTACCTAATAGTAGATTAGACTAATTAGGATAAATTAGTTCTTTAGGTAAAAACTAAAATATCTAACTTTATCCTATCATACTAAAGCTTTTTAAGGCTTTCTAATAGTAAGGCGTTAGTATATATACTGACGATATTATTCTAGTGTACTATAGTATTAACGTCTAATAAGAGCTTGGTTAGGATACTCTTAGTATATTTTTAGTAATACTATATATGTAGTATATATATCAATCTTCCTAAATTAGTTATAGTAATAACCTTTCAGCTATATTGTTCCCCCAATATATCTTAACGCTATATTTTTAGTATTATTTTTAGAGTAATATAATTCTCTCCTAAAGCTTTTTATAAGTTACTTCCTAACGTCTTATTAGTACTAATATTTTTAAAGTAGTAAAACCTTATGAAGTAGTTTTTCTAACTATATTTTTTATAATACTTATTATAGTAGTAAGTAGCTATAGTATAGCCTAATTTGCTATATATTTTATATTAAAGCTAGCTTTTGAAATATAGCTTCTTTAGAGTTCCTTCTAAAATATCCTTATAATAGTTAGATACTAAGCCTTTAGTAGTATTAGGACTAATAACCTTCTTAATACTAGGTATAGCTTTCTTTTTAATATTATTAAAAACCTCTGTTTAAAATTATAGCTCTTAGAAGTATTTAGCTATTAGGATTATAGTTCTAGGTAACTAGTTATTAAACTTCTAATATTATAAGTATCTCTATAGTTTAGTCTCTAGGTAATAGAAGAAAGTAAAAGTATAAAGCCTTGAAACTTCTAAATTAGGGATACTTAGAACCTTATAAATAGCTAATTATTTAGTATAAAACTTCAGTAGGGACTAGCTTTTTTATCAAAGTATATAAAGTATACTATATAAGTATAAGTCTTATAAGATAGAATTAATTAATAAGTAGCAAATAAATACTATGAAATTAGCTTATATAGGGTTTAATGATAGTAAATAGTAGTAATTATACTACTAAGTCTATAGGCTATATAATAGCTTTATTATAACCTATTGAACCTTATATACTTTAGAAGCCTATAGCTATAATATATAGCTATTTAAATTACTATTAGTTAATCTTCGATTTTATATAAAGTAGTATTTATATAAAGTAAGCTATAGGGGTAATTAGGAGGCTTTAAGTAATCTTTATAGTCAGGAGTTATTTTGGGGATCAATAGTATAGATCTCACTATAGGTTTACTACTAAATAGCCGCGCTGGTATTATTTCTACAAAAGAAGACTATTACTTAAGAATATATATAAATGCTACTATAGTAACTACTATTACTTTTAATAATATAGCTATTAATAGTATAGTATAGGCTATTATATTTAACTTATTAGTAGCTAAAAGGGTTGATTCTAATAGTATAAGTATTACTATATACTTATTAGTAGTTTCAGAAAGTATGATTATAAATACTACTATAGATACTACTACTAATACTATACGTTTGGATACTATATATTTAATAGCTATTTATTATAATAGAACTATTACTAAAATCCTAACCTTATCTATCTAGGAGGTAGAAGTTGAAGAACTACAAAGTAATAGCTAAAAGCTTAGTAAGAGAAAGTTTAATAGTAAAAATTAGATTTCTATAAGTAATAAGACTTTAACTTAGTAGGCTAATTAGTAGTAGCTATAAGTAGGCTTTTATTTTATAGTAGCTTCAGGCTCCTATATTATATAATATATAATTTAATCCTAATTATTCTAGATTTCTATATAAGCTATAGAGTATATCCTTATAGCTAATTATATATATAACAGTTAAAAATATAATGAATAATTTACTTATTAATAATTATATTAATTCTTATACTAAGTATGTAATCGTAATACTTTGAGACTATTTTGTAAACAATCTTAAAGTAGAGATATATATAGTAAATATTAAACATCTTTACATCTAATAATAGAGTATTAATCAATAAAGTATATTATTAAGGAGTATAGAATAATAATACTATATGTTAAAAGGTATTTATTATTAGTTTAGAGTTAGTAGTAGAGATCACTATTTATTTCAATAATATTATACTAATGGAAATAGCTGTAGAAATATTATATAATAATATAATTAAGATATTAGAAGAAATATTTATGGTAATTAACTTTATAATAATTAATGGTAAACTTGAAATAATTAAACCTAGGAAATATATAAGAATCTTTTAGAATTAGATTTATTACTACTTTATAATATTAATGGAACTAGGAATTCCCTAATTTTAAAGATTTCTAAAGTTATATTTAAAGGTATTTCTTTTGAATATAAGAATAAGAGGATTATTTATAAAAATTATATAATAGTTAAAAACCTTTTAGAATATCATACTTAGTATCTAATTCAATAAAGCTATTTTAAAATTAAATATAAGATTTAGAGATAGATAGGGTTTTATAGACTTTAGTATAATTTAAGTTCTTCCACTTTTTAGAAATATCAATTTTAATATTTTACTCATTATTATCTTCTTTCTTCTTAGCTTTTTCAATATAGATTAATTCTAAGTCTATTTTAATAACCTCAATGATAATGTTAAACAGGAAAGAGTATTTCTATTTATAGAGAAATATAATAAGTATTTATAGTTTTTAGTCTAAGAAGACTTTTATGATAAAACTATTAACTTCTTTTTAGAAATAGTAATATAGTAATTTTATAAAGAATTCAATTATTTGTATATCTAGAAATTAAATAATACTTTTAATTATATAAACTAAATAGTAATGCTTAGTAGGATGAAAATAATTACGAAGGATTATTATCAATATTAATAAATAGTAAGATATTATATCAATTCAAGTTTAATTTTGAAAATACCTATAAGTGTAATATAGAAATCATTATTAATACTATATATTTAAGCAGTAATAAGCTAATACTATATTTAATTAATATATTAATAGTATTTATAACTATAAAGTTTAGAAAGAGTATTTCTATAGAGAATATATAATATATATTCAGAGTATATTATACCAATACATATTAAGGCCTTCTAAATAGAACCATTACTAATATAAAATATAACTTAACAACTTAAAACTTTTGAGGAGAAGCTAATAGTAGAAGTAGTAAAATAAAGATTTTACTAATTGAAGTTTATAATAATATTAATGACTTTAAATAGTAGTATACTTCTTTATAAATGATTTATAAGATTATACATAATAAAGTATTAGAAATATTAAGACAAGAAGTATTTAAGAATATAGTTAAAATAATTAATAATACTAATAGTTTGAATAGCTTTATATTAACCCTATGTATTTTCAAAATATACTTGCATTCTAATATACTATTATTACTCTTTTCAGATATGTTAAGATATAAAATAAGTATTTAAAAAGTAGTAAAAGAAGTATATAAGATATATATATAGTATTAAGTCTTAGATATTCTAAGTATATATAATAGTCTTTCTATTACATTTATCTTTTAGTTCTTCTTATAATTAAATATATATCTATTAAGAATGTTAAAATTAAACTACACTTTTCAGGCTTATTTCAATTAATAGTAAGATATATTATAGAGAAAGAAAATAAGTTTAATGTTTTCTTAAATAATAATAATTGAATTATATTACCAATTTTGAATACAAGATAGTAATAGTTAGAGTTTTTATAATAATAAAGCTAAAAAGGAAATTCTATTAGAAGAAATAACTATAGTAGTAATATTTAAAGAGAAACTAAGATAATAAAGATTACTATATAAGAATAATACTTTTATTATAAGAGTAAGTCTTTCTAATATTATATATTATAATATATACTTTATAGTTCATAGTTATATTGAAGGTCTTTAATCTATTTAAAGTTATATACCTCTCGGGAACCTTTTAAAGAAAGCTATACCTAATAGTTAGCTCTTACCTTATAAATCCTATAGATAATACTAATACTAAGGAACTATTTAAATAGAGGAAACCTCAAATAGTAATAATACGGTTAGTAAAAATAATTACTAATAAATATAAGAGGTATATTATAAAGGGAAAATATAGGCCTATATTTATTATAATTACTTCTTTATAAGATTATAGTAAGGTTATAATACTAATACTAACTAGCTAGTAATATCTATTATTAGCTATTAATAGTTACTAGCTATCAATAGCTAGTAATAGTAGCTAATAGCTAATAGTAGTTACTATATTTAGTTTATATAATTAGAACGTATATACTTACTAGTTATAGTTATCTACTATAAGGATAAATCTATATAATAATCCTTCTATTCTGATTAGCTTAGATTAATAAGTCGACTACTTAATCACCTACTACTACAACTTAAGCT
>QAPF01001273.1:0-11419 GCA_004367935.1 Colletotrichum sidae | reverse complement strand
TTTAATCTTAATAAATATTAAAATATTATCTAAATAAATAATATATATAATATCTATAAAACCTATTAGAATATTATTAATATGTATTTAAAAAGTTATTAAAATATTAATCAAACTAAATAATACTATACAATACTTAAAATACTTATATTATATCTAAAATACTATCTTCTATTTATCTTCTAACTATATATAAACCTAATAGTATATATCTTTTAAATCTAGTTTAATAAACTATAAAACTCTTCCTAAATAGTTTAAAATCTTATTAATAAGTAGTAGTAATATATAGTTCTTAATAATAATATTATTTAGATTTCTATAATCTATATATAGTTTTAACTTATTTCTTTTTCTTAAAATAAATAAAATTAATACTCCTATAAAACTTCTTAATATTCTAATCTATTCCTTCTTTAGAATTAATATAAAATATTAATATAGTTCTTCTAACTTTTTTTCTATAAAAGGATAGATAGAACTTTATAAAAGTTTCTTACTTTCTTCTAGTTCTATTATATATATATAAGCACCTTCTTCTATAGGAATATTAATTTCTTTATATTGAAAATATAAACTTACTCTTAGTATTTTAATAATAATTAACTAAAATCAACTTTTTTTTATTAAAATCTCCTATAAATTATTATTAAGTAGCCTATTATTCCCTTTCTATTAATACTAATATAACTAAGATTACTAATATATATTTAAATTACTTCTTAATCTTATTAAATATTTTAACCTTATATATTAATTTAAAATTAGTAATAACTAAAAGATAAGTCTAATTTAAAGTTTTTTATTTTAAATTAAACTTTACCTTTCTTCTCTAGGAAATCTCTAGAATTATATTATATTTACTAATATTATTTATTTAGAATATATAAAATTTTATCTATATTATATTAAGATTATCTATAATCTTTATAACTATAGTTTATATTCTATATTTAAATACTATTCTTCTCTAGAGGTTTAATATCTTTAATCTTAAGTTGATCTCTATAAATTTAATATTATATAATATCTTCTAGCTTAAGATATTCTTATTAGCTTTTAAATTAATGAATACTTTTCTTTTTTTCTAACTTCTCCCTATATAAACTAATACTTTAACTTTAAAGTATTATTAGAACTTTAGATCCTATAAGATATGAATACTATTAACTTCTATTTTTAAAATATAATAAAATCTTCTAATATATCTAAACTCTTTATAAGTATAATAAGTATTTCTATTATATTAGTATAATATATAGTTTATCTTTCTATAATTATAATATTTAAATAACTTTTAAAAAGTCGCTATTTAAAATTATAGAATTCCTGCTTATTTAATTTTAAGTAAGAGAGTAATTATAAAGAATAGTTCTTTTAATTAATTTTTCCTACTTATCTCTTAAATTAGAATAATTATCTATATAACTAATAATCTATAGTTCTTTTACTCTAGTATTTTAAAAATAGATTCTATTAAAATAGATTTATTTAGAAATTACTTAACTATTTCTACTCTTTTAATTATATAATTTAATTCCTAATATATAATTAATAAATTTCATTTCATAATTATATATCTTAATTTAGATAATAAGTAGTTAATAATATTAATAATTTAGAACTTCTCTAATTAAATATTAAAGTATTCTACTTTAAAAGATTTATATATATTAATAAACTATTAATAAGATTAGCTAACCTTCTAGTAAATTATATCTAATTCAACTATTATTATAATAACTTAAATATTATTATTATTTATATTAAACTTCAACTACTTTTCTATTACTACTTAAATAACCTATTTAATATTATTATTATAAATAATAATAACCTATTTAATCTATTAATAAGATATAATATCTTTTAAATATAAGTTTACATATTAGACTTTATCTTTATCTATAGTAAAATTATCTTTAGTTAAATTAAACTATTTTTATAATTTAAATAAAAAATTATTAAGATCTAACTAACTACCCCTCTAATATTTAATAAAAACTAATTATTTAACTAAAAGGTCTCTTCTTTATCTCTTAAAATTAAATATAAAAATAAAAGACTTTCTAATACTCCCTTCTTCTAAATTATCTCCCTTATATAATACTATTAATTTTTCTAACTTCTACTTCTTTTTTAATTTCTTTACTTCTTTTTTAATTAATTAATTTAAATTAGTTTTAAAAAGATTACTATTATTCTAAAGGAGTAGTTATTCTTCTAATTTATTAATATTACTACTAATAACTATAGGAGTTAGTTTTCCTATTAAACTAGATTTAAACTTCTAAATTACTTAGATAATAGGTTTTTAATATAATACTATTATAATCCTATTAATTAGTATATCTAAAGATAGATAGAAGTTTAAATATATTAAACTAAGTTTATACTAAGTAATAGGATTTCTTAATAGGTATATACTATACTATATAACTATTTAAACTTAGCCTTCCCCTTATTTAACTATAGCTCTATATTTATATTTAAACCTTATATTACTAGAATATCTATTGTTCTAGTAGCTGAGGCCAGCATGCAGGGGCTCTAGTAGCCCCCTGGTACCCCCCTTCTCTACAGTGGCCTGACAGCGGTGAGTAGCTAATCCCATAGGATGACTTTCCTCTTTAGGATTTTCGGATGGTTCGGTTAATCCCCCGGTCCCTGTTCGATCTTTAAAGACGTTCAGGGAGGAAAGCATACCCTGAAGCATCGCTAATCCGCATGCTCCATATCTCGCTTGGGCTGTTCGGTTCGAACGAAGCTTGGTTTTCTCACAGAAACGTGGCTGAAGCTACCAAGCGACGTCTCAGCCCAGCCTTTTCACACAAAACCTATCTACCCCATTCCAGAATATTCATACATGTAAAGTCGACGTGCTACATAACTTAGGCAACCCAAATCATCATAGGCGGCGGATCCGTATTCCTCACATTCAGGAGCAGAGTGAAGACTGACAGCGCACGAAGTTACAAGCAAACCCTACATGAAAGCTTCACGTTCCATGTCTCCCATGGTCTCTTGGAGTGGCCCCCTTTGTCTGATAAACGATCAAGACATCGTAGGCTGTGACCTTTCGGACTCCGTTTTCCGTGTAAACTGTGTTCCTTACCTTTCATCTGTACGCTCCATGTATTACTTACTACAGGCAAGTTGTCTCATATGTCGTGTACTGCAAACCCTGTCAGATGTGAGCCACCCCATTGTATTGCAACCATTGTGCAATTTAACAACCTGCCCCCCAAAAATGTACAGAATGATACTGTCCGGGGTTGTATCATCAAGCTCAGGCTTTGAAGTATATAACATTAATCCCGCATCCCAAGGACCCTCCCTCCCCTACCTTGTTCAAAATACCCATGTCATTCTCGCGATGCTCTGCCGGCCGGCCGCAGGTCTTCACACATACTGCGTGAGCTATGGCCTTTTCTCCTTCTCTTTTTTAACCCTCATCAGTTGGGTACCTTTATGGTAAGGTTATGAGATACCAAGTAATCTGGACGCCGAGACAATCCGGCAGGCAAATCCTACTATCGTACAGTGCATGATAGTCCTATTTAGAAATGTTTGACGTGAGTATTCTGGTATGTATCTTCGTGATTCATGAAGCTACAATCCATAATCCCAAGTATCTTCCGTCCAAGATGTGGTCCTCCGCTCCGCTCTACATTCAGACTACGAGGCGCGTCTGCAGGCTCCACGAATAATGCAGCGTGAACTCAAGTCGACCTACCGAATCGTGGCGAGGCCCATCCGCAAATCTCTCATCCATCAGAAGCATCAAGCCAGGCAACCGGGAAAAAAATTTGACTCTACTCGCTTTCGGTAAGCACTCAGAGAGTCAGTCCAAGTCTTGGCATTCGATGTGGGCTACACGACGGACGCACGTAGTCTACTATGTACGTTAATTACCTTACGCTCACCTCCGTAGCTCTCGCACCCTCTGCGGAGCCGGAGTCATTAGTTCGGACAAAGAAAGCTCCGCGTCGCTTGACCCAACGCAACCCGATCGGCTCCGATCATGAGATTATACCGGCCATCTAAAATAGAGAATAAAAAAAATTAAAGGTTCATCTACGGACATGATTGAGGGTTATTCACATAGCCCGCAGCTCTCCCCATTCCCTCTTCCGTCACCGATTATGACTCGCCTTCTCCGAAAGGAACATCAAGGATCGCCATCTCGCTTGTGAGCGTAAGGGAACGCGGAACCCATGCGAATACTAGTTGGTAGAGCACTAGCAGAGTTTTGCGCTACACCTCACCATACGTGTTGAGAGAAAACACAAAGCCTCGTAGGGCAGACCAAATGGATAGCTGAGCTTGCTGCTCTTCAAGACCATAATCGTACTCTCTCCTTGACCGTAACACGACCGGCAACCCCGGCCTCGACGACTGTACACATTATTGCAGTGTGAAAAGCCCGGACTACGAGTAGGCTGGTCCGCGTGGCCCATGCTCGGGAGAATTTCTTCACCATGCATCCACCCGCACACGCGCAGGGATATCCCTACAGAACCGGCGCAAGCGGCGGAGTAGTCATTGAAATGGGGATACCCCTGCGATCAATATGCAGACTAAAAGGAGCTCCCGTGGGGCTAATGCGAGCAGTTCTGGTTGGCCGTTTACTAACTCTTTATATTATACGAGTTCGCTTCTGTACGGCTACCAGTCGGTAACAAAGTCTATACTGAGACAGCAACAGAAAAACTCGCCCAAAGCTTTCCTGTATCGGTCAAGGTGAGACACATCAGGCTACCTGCAACATACACGTGTAGTCAATGCTCCCAGTGCCAAGGCGTGTAGGGATATGGTCGGGTCATGAAGTCGTCAATTGATACGATGTAACTCGACGGGCGGCTGCCTGTCCCGAACATCGAGACTCGCCGGCAGACACAACAAAAATGCTTTGGTACATGGGTATACATTCGTCCATACGCCCGCTTTACACAGCCTCGAATAAATAAACATAACTGATAGAGTAGCTTCATTGACCACCACGAATTAGCCCATGCCGACGGCCCAAGCGGCGTGGCCGAGCTGCTTGATCAACAGGCACAAGTTTTCCACGATGGGCGGGTGCGTGTCCTTGGAGTCTCTGAAGTTCGCGCGGAGGATTTCCTGAGCGACCTCCATGCATGCTTTCGGGTCGTCGAGAGGCGCCTCCGTAGCGCCGGCCCTGCTCATCGGTCCCAGAATCACGGGCCGGCCCTGGTTGAAGCCGATGAAGCGGTGCACAAGGTTCGACTCGTTCCCATCCAGAAAGACGTTCTCCTGCTCATATCCTGCTTGTGGCGTGGCCTTCGTGCCTGCCGCTTTTGTAACCACGCCGTACGTCCAGCACGCCAGAGCCGCATGATGAACTGCCACAGCGTAAAAGTCCTTGAGATGTCCTGGAGGGAACATCTTGGCTTGCCGGAGAATCTGGCCGGCGTGCCACAACGACTGTCGGGCCTCGGCGCTCTGAGACCACTCACGCAAGTCGCTAAACACCTTGCGTGCTTGGTCCTCGCCCTCTTTGCCAGAGAACAATTGCAAGTCGTTGAGCGACAAATGAAGGTTCATCATCAAAAGATGCAGAACCAGGCTCTCCTGAGTCGAGAGCATCTCGTGCCAGTCAGATGTGACGAGAAGGAATCCCTGCAAGTCCTTGCAGAGCTCGGCGTGCCTCGAGCGCAGCACATCCTCGGACTTTCCTCCAGTGTTGCTGAGCCAAGTCCGGGTGCGTAAGACGGAGCAGAGCTGGAGGTACTCAAGGATGAGAGCCCAGTAGCCATGCAGGTAGATGGAAATTGCAAACTGCAAGTCCAGACGCTGCCGGTTGGTCGCCAGGAGACTTATGTCCCGGAACAGATCGCCGATGGATGGGGGCCTCTTGTTCTGGCCGGCCGTCTTCTGCAAGTAGTGCATCTTCCACTCGGCCGCTGTCTTCGCAAACCAGAGTTCCTTGGCCTCTGGAAGGGGCAACGTGAGCTCCGAGTATGACATTGAAGGGTTGGTGAGGGCAGTCATGGAGGTCTGAGCGTCTCTGACGAAGCAGTGGAAAAGTAGTCTAATCATGTCAGCGCAAGGATATCCCGGATGTCCCAAGTCTAAGCTTACCTCTTCCACGACTCACGCTCGCACCAGGTCCTCCACTTCTGATCCAAAACCTCGCCTTCATCAGACATTCTGACCTCGACCAGGGGGTACGATGCTCGCTGGAATTTTCCTCGATATCTCATCATCTGTTGGCGGGGTCAGTTTCCTCGTCGGTAACGGCCTTGCCGGCTAGATCATACCGTGATGGGGATGAGGAGATGGCACTCTGCGATTTCCATCTTGCGCCTGTTCCCACTCCAGAGACCAATGTCTTGGCCCAAGATCAACGTCTGTACGAGACCGAGATTTTTAATGGAGGTGTTGGCATCCTCGAACCTGGCCGGTATCGTCACTCGGACCGCCTCTTGCAACGCAAACCCAAACTTGCGCAAGGTTTGCACTGGGGTCAGAGTTGCTCCCGCCGATGCCGCCACCGCCAACCATTCCGGCCACTGGCTGCTCATGGAGAAGGATCCATGGTGAATCCACTGGGATGTCTGACAGAAATGTGAAGCCAGGAAGATGTGGATGAGGCTGTCCACGACCTCGAGCGACGGAAACGACGAGGCGACTCGGGTCATGATGTTGTCGTTCTTGCAGGTGCCCAGGACGATGGCCAGGATCTGGTCACGGCCCGACTGGTCCAGCTTGTCTCTGACCATCCTCGCATGCCTCTTGCGACTTTCTTGGAAAGCAGCGCTGCTCGTGTCGCCCGTCGGTATGGAGAAGTTGCCGTGCTCCACATAGCCCGAGTCTTTGTTATCTGGAGCCCATTGCCACGGGGAATCGGTCCAAACCTTGACCAAATTCTGTCGCATCTGCACCAGGTCGACCGAGTCGTCAGTTCGCGGTGTAAAGCTCTGATGTGACGCATTGTTGCCCATGCCATCCATGTTCCAATGATCCAACAGCCCAAAATCGACTTCGGTCAACTCAAGATTTGCATTGTCGCAAAAGTCCAAGACGGCAAGACCTTGCGCTTCTGCCATCCTGCTTGAATCCATTTCGGGCTCGTAGATGACGTTTTGCAGAAAGTCGGAAAATGGCAAGGCCATGTCCACGGCCTGGGCTCCTATTTCGAAGTTGACGGGCACTCCGCCTGGCTGAGCTGATTCAATGCCATTATCTGGGGTGGGCAGCTGTACGCTCTCTGTTTTGACGTGGTGTCCTGCAGAGAGGTGGCTATTCAGATCCGTTCGGTGGAGGCCGGTGTGCTGCTGGGGAGGGCCCTGCTGGTAGGCCGCCGAGGGACTGCTGTCGTAGGCGGACTGTGATGGCGAGGTTGCGAGCGATCCAGGCGTGGATGTCGGCTGTTGATTGTTGCCAGACAGGTGGAGGAGATGCATGGCAGCGGCAGAACCAGCTTCGGTGGAGGAGTATTCGCAGTTCAAGTTGCGGTTGCGACACCGCGTGCAGGGCTTGACTTCCTCGCACTTGACGCGGGCAGTGGCACACGGGCGACAGGCATGGGAAACTCGGCCAGCACCGGGAGATGTGTCGGTCCTGCGTCTCTTCTTGTTGGGGTCATTGTCGTTTTCGTGGTTGGTGACGTGACGCTTCAGCAGATCTTGGCGAGCAAATGCCTTGCCGCAAATCTGACATGCGAAGCGCTTTCCGAGAGTATGCGTCTGTATATGGCGTGCCAGGTGCTCGGGACGAGAATAGCGGCGCTGGCAGTGAGCACACTGGTACAGACTCGCGGTAGCGGAGTGACTTTGGGTTGCTGGCGCGGATGTGGGATATGGGGGTTGGTGAGGCTGGGGTGGAGGAACTGGTGACGATGGCGAGACGGAGTGTGAAGGCTCGTTTTGAGAATATGACGGAGCCGAAACGACAATTGTGGCATTAGGAGACGGGCCCGAAGCCATGGGGTTTGGGTTGGAGGATTGCATCCGGGAATGGGCAACGATGAGATTCGTCGCCTTGACGGTACCGGGAATCTGGATCTGGGTCCGCAGCGCTGTGTAGCGCGGGCTGCAGGTGGTGTAGCGACTCTTACACGGCACACTGTCCGTCGGCAAAGGAGACAAATTTGGGGTCGAAATAAGAGATGTTCAAATTGTGACGTCGGAGCGGGTCCGGCAGTTGGCCGCAAAGCAGGCCAACAGCGCCGGACTCTGCGGTACAAGGCGGACAAGCTCCGGGGACGGGGTACGTCCAATCAATGTACGGAGAGCCGGCGTGAGGACGGCAGAACCTGCAAAGACTTGCTTGGTGGAAAAAGTCTTAGGCGCAAGGGGAAGAGAGGAAGAAGCGCTGGTGTCTGGCGGAGGAGGATCGGATTGGATTGGATTGGGATCCGATGTGGGAGGTCGTCGGGAGAGGAAATGGCGAGGAAATATGAGCCAAGAGACAGCGGCCAAGAGCGCGCAAGCTCGAGTTGGACTACCACAGGCAAGACCAAACCGTGCGAGTAGAATCAATAGAAGTGTCGTTGGCCTTGTGGTTTGAATTATTGTAAGTGAGATTACCTCTGCAGTCGCAGTATGACTAGAGGCAAAGTTCGTTGCGAGGCGTGGAGGTCAGGGTACTTTAAAGGTCGGTAAGGAAAGCAAGGTGTAGGTACTGGTAAGGTATGGTAGGCCAGGAAGGTGAAGTAAGGTAACGCAGGCAAAGGCAAGCAAGGTAGGGTACCTTACGATTAGTTAGCTAAAGGGTGGCCCCAACTCGAAGAAAGATGGGCATGGCAGGACCAGGACCAGGACCAGGACCAGGTTGGAGTTCTGATCCACGTCGAGATCAAGAGATGAGGACCATGACCAGGAGAGGAGGAAGAGTTCAAGGTAAGGTAGGTAAGGTAGGGACTGAGGAGGACAGCCAGATGGGGAAACCTCTGGTAGAAAGAGCTACGTACTGCTGCGACTTCGATACACATGAGCCAAGTACCTACCTGCCTTACCTAGGTACCTACGTAGTGCGTATGAGTACTGTGTAAGAGAGGGCACAGGGCAGGCAAGAGTCGAGGTAGGGAGTGGAGTGGCGCGTGCTTGCTTTGCCTGCTCGCTCGGCGGTATGCCATGCAATGTGCTGCGGTTCGATGCGGGACGAAGCAACGGGCGGGTACAGAGAAAAGTAGGGAACAGACGATGGGTATGCGCATGGAGATGGAGATGATGGAGACAGCGGCCATGTCGTAATACCACTCAAGTCGCAGTGTCTTGCGAGAAGCCGCGTCAGGTAGCTGCGGTGTTATCCATTGTGAGTCTTCAGCGCCACACCAGCATACGTCGACAGCAGGTGATGAGTACTGTGTATAGTGACACGCCGGCCAGCCATGGCCAAAACGGCTGGCGAACCCTACCTTACGATTAGAGGTCATAGGTTGTCCGGGACATCACAAAGACGGCGATCGGGGGTGGCCTCGTCATCGCCTTGCCGGCGCTGGCCCCGAAAAAGGAAAGGCTCGAGATGCCAGAGCTTCGAAACCCAAAATTCGGTCGTTGGTTGCATTTTGGTGGAACGACCGGGTCTAGAGTTATGCAGGGCGAGTCCATGGTCGCGGCCCATCAACGTCGCTTCTAGCCTGTACCTACGGATACTTTGATACTTTACAAGTAGTGTTACGGAGTACGGATACTCTTCTTCCTAAGCATGGACGCTCGACGGAGCGGTGCGTACGTGTAGGACCTGGCATCCTAGTCGCAATCTCAGCGGTCGAGCACTGCGGCTGCGTTGGGCGTTTTCATCTACACTCCAGTCCAGCGAATGGCCACAGGTTTATGAGTATACATGGCACGTGGTGCTGGTACTTAGGACACACTCGCAGAAGGTGTTGAAACCATCCAGCACACCCCATCAGCTTGCTGTTGATGCAGGTTCAAGGCTGGAAGGGCTGGCGGCACTGGGCAGTATCTTCAGACGACCTGGCCGAAGCTCAAAGCTATGGCTTGATGCGGACTAGAGCCTGCACTCTCCAGATGCCACCAGCGGGCATCGTTTGCAATCCGGCGCCGTCGCGAATCCGAACTTTTCCCAGACTTTATGCAGCATGTACGTACACGATGTATGTATTCGTATTCACCTGCATCTCTGTATTGATGTATGGAGGTACGGGTGGACGGATGTATCAACAGGCCAGCAATGCTGGAGCACGAGATCGGACATTTTTTCCCTTCTGTTTTCTTTGCAAATCTCGTGGATCGCTACAGCATCCTTGTCAGGTGCGGCTTCTAGCCATCTGTCCACAGTGTGGCGGCATGGCTGGCGATGTCGATCCGCAAGGCAGGCGGACAGACCTTCTCACAGACTCGCAGACTCACACGGTCACACTGTTGATTTGGTAGATTGTCAAGTGTATCCGTACCTGCGCGGCTAATCCAGTGCGGCAAAGGCAATCCAGCTGGTAAACGGTAAACCCAGCCCAGTGCTTGACTCATGAGCCTCAACCATTCGTTTACCACGCGGAGACTAATCCGCGGCATCAGCTGCCTCACCGCCGCAAAGAACGGGGCCATTCCGAGGCCGTCTGCCCAGGTATTGCATCATGCGGCGGTACCACCATCACTTGTCAGGCATATCGATGCGAAGAATTGGTGTCCGTAGCATTGCAGACTTGACATCAACATGCTGTTGCACGTAATTAGGGGGCAAAATCTGGTGTGTATTATGTGTAACTAAACGTGGCTACACGTGCCGCGTGAGGCTCTATTTTAAGCGGTTTAAATAGGGTGGGGTCTATAGAAATAATACTAACACCTAAGGTTTAATTAGTATAAATTCTACTTCTTAAGTATATTATTCCTAATATACCTTCCTAATTTTAAAGGCTCTATTTATAAACTAGTTTTTTTTAAATAATACTAATTAAACCTTCTATTTATATTTTATAAAAAGCTCTTTTTATTATCTTATTACTTTTATTAAATTTCTATTTTTATAATAAGAAAAATAATACTATTTATAAACTATTTAGATATTTCTTATTAATTAAAAAATATTTCTAATATTCCTAAGTTTTTTATTTAATTTTATTATTATTATAATTTAAGATTTATAAATTTTAACTAATTATTAAAAACTTTATTAAGATTTTTAAATATTAGAAGTTTTTTTTAAAATTCTTCTTCTTATTATAATTTTAAATAGTTAGATTAATTTATTATATTAATCTAAATAATAAAAATATTAAACTAGTAGTTCTAAAGAAACTTTATAAAATTATTAATTATAAGATCTCTTAAAAATATATATTTAATTTTAAAATACTTTTATATAACTTCTTATTATAACTAATAGTTATAGATATTTATATATTATAACTTTATATATAATTATATCTTTTTAGTAATTATTAGGTATATTGTTAACTAGTATTTATATTAGATTTAGATACTAA
>QAPF01001272.1:0-11418 GCA_004367935.1 Colletotrichum sidae | reverse complement strand
TACTTACTAGCCTATAGTAAGTATACCTAGAAAGTATAATTATTATTATTATCTAATTATTATATAGCTTTATAAAATTCACTTCTATAATATTACTTAAATATATATATAAATATATATACTACTCAATTACTTCACCCGCTTAATATAATAGTTTAATATCTAATTAGCTCTTACTATTATAATAAGAGTAGTAGGTTTAAATCTTATAGTAAGTAAGTATAACTAGTAGCCTTATACCTTCTAATTATATAAATTAAATATAATAACTACTACTAGCTAATAGTTCTTATTACTAGCTATTAACAGCTAGTAACTATTAATAGCTAGTAATAAGTACTATTAGCTAGTTAGTATTAGTATTATATAATTATAATCCTTTATAGAACAATTATAATAGATAGGCTTATATCTTCCCTATTTATTAAATATTATATTAACTAATTATATTTACTACTGAAGATTTCGTCTATTTAAATAGTTCCTTAGTACTAGTAGTATCTATAGGGTTTATAGAATAAGAGCTAACTACTAGGTATAGCTTTCTTTAAAGGGTTCCTAAGAGGTGTATAACTTTAAAGAGATTAAAAACCTTCAATATAACTACTACTAAATTACCTCATCCTAGTAAAACTACTTATTAGTTTATAGTAAATATATCTGAAAGGTATTATTATTATTATTATTATCTAATTATTATATAGCTTTATAGAATTAAATATATACCAATATGTAACATATTCTAATTTTAATAAAGAGAAACTAAAGATAGAGACTTTATTATATAACTTATATTTTATAATCTTTGAAATAAATAATTTTATTATTGATACTATAAATGTATAAATAAATAATACTTTTAGTTTCTACTTATTTAAGTTGAATAATAAAGAAGAAGAAAAGCTCTAATAAATAGAATTTATAGTAAGACTAAAATTAATACTTATAAGTAATAAGCGCCTTATTTTTGATAGAAGTATAATATCTTTTAAAAATAATAGTGATATAGTTTTTACTTGAAAAAGCTAAAGTAAAAAGATCAGATTTATTAATAATACTTCTAATAAAATAAAATTAGTATATATTAAAGAATAAATATAAGAAGTATATATAGCCTCTATATACTAACTAGAGGCTTACTTTAACTTTTTTACTATAGCTTAATACTAAAACTTAATAGAAGCAGATATCAAGAGACTTAATAAATATCTTATATAATAGATAAATAATTTAAAATAAGGCTTAATATTTATTCCTATTAATATTAAAGAGATAGAGGTTTTTATTTTTACTAATAGATTATTTATAAATAATAAAGATATAATACTTTCACTAAAGCTTTTTGTTATCTTAAAAATAAAGAGAAATGATAAATAGAATAATACTTTTAAATTTAAAAATAAGATTAACTACTTTTCTTCTGTTAAATTAGAAAGAATTATATAAAATATATCAACTTCTGAGGTTTATAATATAATTATAAGAATCAATATAAGATATATAATCTCTATTACCCTTAGGCAAATAGTCCAATACCTAAAGATACTAATAATACTAATAATACTAATAATAATTTATATTAACTCCTACTCCCTCTATAAAGACTTTATTAAACTAAATGTTATTAAAGAGAAGTATTTTATAATTAATATCATAATATTTTAATAAATATGTAAGAAAAACAAAATCTTCAAGATTTATTAAATTAATAATAAAGATAGTTTTATAAATAATATAATTAAAAGATCTAATAACTAAACCTTTTAAAAAATCATAATAATAAATAAAGTAATAATATAAATAGAGGGATAGGTTATAAGAACTACTAATAGTAATAAGAAGAAGAAATAAAAATAACAAGAAGGTATATAAAATAATACGAAGAGGGTAATAGAGAGGGAGAAAGAGATATTATAATTAAAGGTTGAAATATTTAATATAATATTGAATAAAAAAGATATTTTTATAGAGAAATACTATTTATAGTGTTTTTATAGTTTTAGTGTATTTAAAAGGATTTATATGACTAGAAGTAATTTTATACTTATTCTGCATTTTATACTATTTTTACATTTTACACTACTTTTACATTTTATATTAATTTTAATATTTAATCTACTTTGGCTATAAAACAGAGTATTATTAATATTAAGTTAAATATAGTATTAAAATAGCTAATACTATAATAATAAGTAACTAAGTAGTTAACTTACTTATTTAAACTAATAAGAGTAGAAGGATTATTATATTGATTTATCCTCATAGTATATAGTATATATATTATATTATAACCTGAATAAAAATATTATAAATAGAAACAACCAGTTACACATTATTTATACAATCGATCGATTACAACATTTACTAATTATAAACCAATATATATTTTCCAAAAGGTATAAGAATTCCTTATTATAAAATAAACATTCTAAATTATATTTTACAAAACTATAACAATATAACAAATCTTATAAACCTTCAACTTAATTATTTAACAAACTAAAGACTTTAAAAAATTTTAAAACTTCTTTATTCAATTCTTAATTATTATAATAACTTCTCTATTATTATTAAATTATACTTAGATTTGTTCTTATATTTAACCTCATAATTCTAATATAAAATCTACAAAATCTAATTCAAAACTAAAAGATAATCCATCGAATCTTTCTTCTTCTTCTTTCTCATACTAACTATTTCTTCATATAAAATAATATCCATTTATTAATACAAGTTTATGAATGAAAACTACTAATTTCCTTCTTCTAAAAAGACTAAGTTATATAAATTTTAAATCTTATTAAAACCTCTAATATTAATAATAATATTATAAAGCTTCACTATTCAATCAAGAATATAAAATTATCATAAAATATTAAATTTATTATTCCTGAATTAAAACACTCTAACTTTCTAATTTAAAATATACTTCAATGTTATTTTAATATAAAAATAAATAGAATACCTAAGACTAGAAACTTTATAATTTAACTTTTAAATATAATAATAAGTCTAATATTAAATATATAATAATCACCTAACTAGATATCCTCTATTAGCACTCTAATAAACTCTATTATATAACTACTATCCATAATATTTAAAAAGACTAATTATATTAAAATTATATAAAACTATAAATTAGTCTCCTGAACATATTCTTTAGAAATGATACTAATTATTAAACTTATACTAATAATTCTTCAAACTTTAAAACTTATTAAATATCTAAATCAGATATTAATCTAGAAATACATTATAATCAAATCATAAACACGTACTAAAGTTATTATTATATAACCTTTTATAAATACAACTTCTACTACTAAACCTATTACCTTAATATTAATACTATAACTAGATATAACTTAATTAAATTAAACCTATAAATATATAACTCTAGTATTACTAGATGTTTCCAATAATAGAAGTAGTATTATTACTTAGAACTAAATATACTTGGAATTTTAATACTCTATCTATTCTCAGATTACTTATCTTTACCTTCCAACTTTATGATCAAACACTACAAAGTCTTTATTTATAAAAAGAGAGATACTTTAAATTTATTTATTTTCAAAATATCTATTTATAACAATCTTTATATACTTATAATTAATTTAGATATTTACAAACTAATTATAATCAAATATCTCTTCTAAAGGAGCAAACTACTTATTAATTTTCTTATAATAAATATAACATATAAAAATTTAATTCTTCTTTTTTATAAAGATAATAAATTTAGAAACCTCTATCTGATTAAACTTCTTTATGTTCAACAGATACATAAAGTCTTTGATATCTAATACAATTCCCTTAGTATTTAATATAAATTCTATTATGTATATATCTTTTAATATGTATATAAAAATAAGTATATAATAAATTACAATTAAATCTATATACATAGTAGTCTCTAACCTATATAAACTAGATAATAATAAGTAGTTATTAATTAACTTTAACCTATTTATAATTCTAACTTATTCTATTTCTATCTTCTCTAAAACCTCTTTTCAACTCTTTCGAACTTCGTCTCTCGATAACTAATTAATTATAGTAATATACAAAATAAAGCGAATATCTTCTATCTAACTTAATTTCTTCTCTAATATAAATTACTCTTTTTTTAAAATCTTTACTAAAGGTAGTACTACTAATTAAACTTATCTAATTTATTACTCATTTCAAAACCTCATTTTAATAAACCATTATTATATTTAAACTTATATATATCTTTGAAATAATAATTTAAAATCCAAATATTACATTTAACTTTGAAATACTATTAGTATTCTAATTAAATAAATATAGAATCTCTTGATCATAAATCATAAAGCTATTTTATAATCAAACTACTTATTAATATAATTATCTTATATAATACTACTTTCTGAGCTTTCGGAATATGGATAAATCTTATTTACATAGTAATAATAATAATCATAATTAGAATAATAAATCTCCTTAATAGTATCTTTAATAAATTAAGAATAATTAAGTTTCTAATAATTATCCAAGTTATATTAATAATATACTAAGAATTAATTTTATATAAACTGATTTTAAAATTTATTATAATACTAAAGACTAACTTAATTCTAAAACTTATTACTTCCACTTTGAAACTACTATCCTTTATACTTAATATTATATTAAACTTAGAAATCTATAATATGAACTTTATAATTATTACTTTTACTTATATTTATAGTATATAACTTAGCTACTAATCTCTAAACTTCTCTAAAGCTATCTATAAACTTATAAAGACTAGTTTCTATCCTAGTAAGTATTAATTAATTAAAGTTTCAATTTTTAGATTAAAATAAAAGCTATTTTGTGTTTTTATTAAATTTAATCATAATAATCTAATCTTTTTGTACAGTTTTTACAATTTTCAACTAAGAAATCAAACTAGTAAATATAATTATTAATATAATAAAAGTAAATTAACCAATTAACTACTTTAGAATAATCTTATCTCTAGCTTATTAGAGTAATAAATACTTAACGGAAATCTAAAGCACTTTACCTAATTAAAGGACTTTATAATAGAAATCCCTAGTAATCTCCTTAAAAGCTTAAAGTAAAAACTAATATAGAGAAATATAAGTAAACTTAGTATTGAATAAAATAATATCCTTGTAAATCCTTATTTTCTCTTGGAAATTATTTATTATAACTAAACGATGAACCATCCTTATTGAACTAACTAAAACTAAGTTGATACTATAACTTATAAGATAGAGCTTTTAATTAAAATTATAATCAACTATAACATTAGTAATATTATAAACTTCTACAAAAATACGTCAAATATCCTCCTGAATATACTTATTAGCTATTATAATTTTAATAATATACTTATACTCTATATTGAAATAAAGAAAGTTTCAATAGCTATCTTATATTCTAACTTATGAGAAATCTTTAATATAACCTTATAATTATCTAAGAAGTCAGAAATACTATTTCTTATAAACTTGAAAGTATTTTCAAATTAAAGAACTATCTTTACTATTATTAACTAAATAGTGATTGATTTTAAAATCATTGTAACTTCTCTTATAATTATTAAATAGTTAAGTAAACTTTTAAACTATATAAAAAATATCTAAATACTATAATATTTTTTCTAATTAGATAAAAGGTTATTTCTAAATTCTTTATAAATGATTATTTTTTAAAATTGAATTTTCTTAAAACCTAATCTATTAAATAAAAACCCTATTATAATTGATTAACAAAATTCAAAAGTATTCCCCTTGTTATTATTTATAAAAGGCTAGACCAAAGCTTATTTAACTATAAGTAGTATTAGATACTATTTATTTAGAACTAAGAAGGAAAAGAAAAGCTTTTATAAATACTTAGAAAAGTCTATATAAATATTACTACTTAGGGCCTACTAGAGCCCTATTTAAATAAAAAAGTTAGTATTAAATATCTAAATATAATTCTAACTAGTTATTTAGATATAACTTGTAATATTATCCCTTTCCTCTCTAGCTACTTCTTAGTTAGGAAGTATAAGCTAAGTCGCTATTATTATCTATTAATAGTCTATATATTATCTTATACTACTCTAGTACTATTATATCTACTATAATATCAACTAGTTCTTATATAAGGTTTAAAAAGATTTCTTATCCAATAAAACCTTCTTAGTAATACTTTCTATTTAATTAACATATCTTTATAATTAGAATATTTTTAATTGGCTATTTAACTTCCTTATTATTATTTACTAATACTAGTAACTAGTTATTAGTAATAACTTACCTAAATAGAAGATTAGTAGTAACCTCTTAGAAAATGTTTATATAACACTATCAGTGGATAGATGTTAATATATCTAGCTTAATAATACAAAATAATCAGACCTTTATTACTATGTATTTCAAGTATAATTAAGCTAGTTTCTAACTTAGTTTTAATATGTTAAAATGAGAAATATTTAATTATATCCTATTACTAATCTAATATCAATCTATAGGAAACTAAGTCTTATATATTTAAACTTCTAATTTCTACTCAATAGCTATTATCTTAATATAGATGTATATTACGACTAAGTATATCTTTTTATCTAGTTAGTAAGTAGTATTTCAATCACTACTAGGTATTAGTATTATTCTTTTAATTCTTACAACAAGGTTAATATAATAGTTATAATTTATAAAAGAAATTATAGTCTTCATATAATTATACTATCAGTTATAGAAGACTAGCTATATAACTAGTAGTATATTATTCTAATTATATTATAATTAGTATATAAATACTTTTAAAACTACTTAGATCTCTTAATTATATAATTCTATAGTTCTATTAGTCTATAGGTAGTATTTAGTATTTCATAGGTATATAATATTTATTAAGTAATAGGATTCCTTCTTAAAACAACTTATCTAATTCGACTTTCTATTATTTATAATAGAATACAGTATATTATGAAACCTATAATAATAACTAAGGAACTACTGAGTATATACCTCTCTTTCTATAATGACTATTTCGTCTAATATAAAAGTCTTATCTAATTAGCTTATAATAACCTAGAAGTAATAGCTATTTCATTTTTTATAAGAAGTAGGTTAGTAATAGCATCTATTACCAGGTCTAAATATAACTAGTTAGATATTAGAAGGAATTTTAGGAACTTTTGTTTTACTTACTTTCAGATATAAATATATCTATATATATTATAATTATATATAAATTAGTAGGTACTTTAGGACTACTTACACTATAAGGATTAATAACTTATAATTTCTAGTATATTATTATACTTTAAGTAACTTATAAGAGAGGAATTATAGAGTTCCTATATTGATCTAAATTCAAATATATTAAGAAAGCTATTATTATTACTACTTCTTGGTGTTTAAAATCTATTTCTAAAAGTAAGCTATCTTATTATATTAAGAATATATCTAGTTATTTAGATTTTAATATAAAGATTAGGGGGAAAGTAATATTCTCCCCATTAGACTACTATTAAGACTTATTAGTACAAAGAATCCTTCTTAGTAGTATAATCTTATATTTCCCATAAATCTAATCTCTTCTTAAAAATCTAAGTATTAGTAATACTTATATATTTTACTTAGAATTTTATAAAAATAGTAATATCTAGGATGATTTATATTACTTATCTTTTTTACTACTTTATAGGAATACTTTACTTTCTTTTAAAGAAAATATAAAGCTTACTACTAAAATACTTAATTAGTATTTAAAGTAGAATTTATTTTAAAATAGCTCTACTATCTACTAATTCTACTTCTATATAAATTACTATTCCTTCATAAAGTATTTGAGGTTCTTATAATTAGTAAGAAATTCGAACTTCGTAGTACTTTATAGTTCTACTTTTTATATTTATAAGTAAATTAATACTATAAAGAGTTCTTTATTATAGATGAAACAGTTCAATTCTATAGGGATTAAATATTAGAAGTAAAAGGCTACTAGATACTTTTTTAGCCTTATCAATCTAAGTTAATATATTACTAAAACTAAATCTAGAATAATTTGGTTCTATTATAATTAGAATGTTAGAATTAAATATCTATAAGACAGATTCTATAATATAAAAGTCTTTTAATATTAAGAAGACTTCTTCTTATTCTAATCTTTAGTTAGAAGATTGATATTTCTTAGTTAAGTAGTTTAGAAGTTTTATAATAGTATTGTACTATAATATAGAAACTTTATAATAATTGATAAATCTAAAGAAATTATAAATACTTTTCAATAACCTAAAAATAGCTAATTAGTAATAATTCTTAGCTTCTCCAGGTTATATAAGAGATCCTTTATAATTAATATAATGAGCTTAATATATTTAACTATTATAATAGAAAGCTCATATTTCTCAAGGCCTAACTTTAGACTTATATTAATAAGATAGCTAGATATCTAGTAGACTTTCTCTTTGTATTTTTATTATATACTATTAATACAAGTAAAAATAATATTAATATATATTATAATAGAACTTTCTAGGAACTACTATAAGTAATTATTAATATATAATTAAACTATAATAGGACTATTAATAAGTCTAAAAAGTATACTATCTATTTAGAAAGATGATAATATATCTAGAAAGCTATTTTATCCTAGTCTACTTTATTAATTCTAATCTTATAGAATATAATAATAATATTAAGCTTAATATAGTAATAAGTTATCACAATCCTCTAGAAGCTTTCCAATATAAGAAAGAAGGAGTAATAATCTTTCTTTATAATTATATTAAGAATTCTATAAGTAATCTTTATAGTTAGGAATCTCTAGAATTAATAATATTAAAGTTACTAATAATTTGATATTGAGTAGTTATATTCATATAAATTCTATAAAAAATAACTATTATTTAACAAAATCTATAAGTATTACTATAATTATATTAGTTTAGAATAAATTAGTAATAGGTAATTATATAAAGATATATTAATAGGACCACATAGTACACCTAGCAACTAGCTAGCCACAACTACTAAAGTACTAAAAAGAGTTTTTAGCTAAAGGATTATAACTTAGACCTTTTAAGCAATAATCTATATAGTAATATAGATCTTATTTATATATTTAAATTTTTCCTAATTAAAACCTTTAGTTATACTCTTATAATTCTATTACTTCTACTTAATTTCTTAAGTAACTAGTATAAGTAAGAATATTAAATAGTAACTATTTTTACAGAAAATAGCTACCCTATAGGCGTAGACTTAATATAAATTTTAATAAATTCTAATAATCGACATTTAATTTAATAGAAATATATAGTAAGACTACTAGTACTATACTATATTATTACTAGGAATTAGGCGAGTAAAGTAATAATAACGATAAGATAGTAATCCTAGGGGAAGATACCCCTAAAAAGAGATACTTCTTATATACTACTTAAGATGAATTAAAGCTTAATATTAATATAAACTCTTATTAATAGTATACTAAAAGGGTTAAAAAGGAATACTAATTAGATAACTTTATATAAAACGTATTTTAAAAAAAGGAATACTTCCTTCTTAATATAAGAAGAAGAAGTAGAATAATTTCTATTATATTTCTTAGGTTTAAATAGTTACTAAGTTTTTAATAATTAATACCTAGATTTAATAAGTAATCCTAAATATTATTATAACTATTATTCCTATTTAAACTAAACCTAATAAGTATTATAAGTAAAATATTTAAAACTATATAGTTCTAAATAGTAATATACTAAAAGTAAATATAGAAGTAGTAGGAGGCTTAAAAGGAGTAGACTATAACTCTTATCTAATAACTAGCTAAGTAATTAGTAGTATCTAAACTACTTAAAAATTAGGAAAAACTACCCTTATATAACTATAGAATAATAAGAAAAGAATTTATAATTAAATAAGTTAATAACTAGATTGCAACTATTAAAGATAGCTACTACATCTAACTAAATAGTATAATTAACTAATAAATCTAATAGGTATTTATAAAACTAATACTCTAACTCTAGATAGAATAGAGAAACTATAAAACTAGCTTAAAAGACAACCCTATTTAAACTAACTTTATCATATTTATTTACTAATAGTATATTAACTTAGAAATATAAGAGAAATTATATAAGTAGAAATTTAAAAAAGTATAATAAGGAAAATATTAGTTACCTATATAGTATTATACTAAATAAATAATATTATATTAGAACTTAAATATACCTAGATTTAAATAGAATAAAAAAGAAACTTTTATCTATTTCTACTAATTATATCTAAATTTAAAAAAGGAAATAGAAAGACTTAAAATTTCAATCCTAAAAATTAGAAATATTATAATAGAAGTTAAAAAACTATAAGAATTCTAATAATATTATACTAGTAAACTAATATAAGATAGGAGATATAAATATTTATATATAGGCTTATAATTTTTCTAATTACCCCTACCCCTATAAGTAGTAAGATAAATAAGACTATTAATTCTATTAATATTAAATAGTTAGTAATAGGATACTAGTAGGTTAGGTAATACTATACCTACCCCAAGCTAGAGAACTATATATATATTAGCTATACTATAAATCGTAAAAATTTACTTCTTATATAGTAAGACTAGATATAGAATTATAAACTATAAGAGTAAGGTAAGTATAAATAAGATATAAATAACTACTTAAAAGTAGAATACTATAAGGTTTTATATTTTAGTATAAACTATTAATACTAACCCCTATAATAAGGAGACCTAGGGAAATAAATAAGTATAGAAATAGAACTAATAATCCCTATACTAATTAAAAAGTTAATCCTTATAGGGAAAATAACTAAAAACTTAGTAATTATTCTCTAAAATACTAAAAAAGGGAAATAATAATAAATATAGATTTATATTTATAAATAGATCTTATTAGTAAGTAGCTAGTTATATTACTAAGACTAGTTCTAACTAAAATAACTATATTTATTTTAGAAAGATTTAATAATTTAGTATTAGAACTAGAAAAATTATACTAACTAATATTCTTCTTTATAAATTTAAATAGTTACCTATAGAAATTATACTAACTATTTACTAATACTTATTAATTAGAAAGATATGTAAACTTCTTATTAAAATAGTATTCTATAGGCTAAAAAAGTATTATAATAGATATTTAGATAAATACTTAGTATTATAAGTATATATCTATTACTAAACTAGAAGTATTTATATAAAGAATTATTAAAAATAATAGGACTACTTATATACTATATATTAATAGGGTAAGAGAAAATCTTAAAGTTTATATAGAAATATTTAGAGAAAGGGATAAAGTTATTATAATTATAAATATCCCTAAAAAGCTTATAAGTAAGTAAGGAGTATTTAATAAGGTTATAATAAAGTTTATTTTAATTTTTAAAGATATTAAATATA
>QAPF01001271.1:0-11458 GCA_004367935.1 Colletotrichum sidae | reverse complement strand
TTCTTCCGCACTAGGTGGGGTCCTTGTTGTTCCCGTGTCATCCTGCATACAAAGGTCCTGCAGCCGCTGGATGTCCTGCGGGGCGTTCCCTGGTCCTGTAGTTCCAACGGGTCGTAACATATAAATAGTATAATAATTATATAGATTTATTCTTTAAGATAAAAATAGTAGAACTCCCTACTTATTTAGTATATAAGTATTCTATTAAATTTAAACTAGGGATTATAATACTATAAGGATTAATCTACTTATTATCAAGAAGGGAACTAGAAATACTTAGGGAATACTTAGTTAAAATAGAAACCTAGGGATAGATCTATTTTTTACACAGTCTAGTAGGAATACTAATCCTATTTATACTAAAAAAAAGAGGTAAACTATAACTTTATATTAACTACAAAGCTCTAAATAAAGTAATACATAAAGACTATATATCCTTCTTACTAATTAGAAAGATCCTAGACTACTCTTCAAATAGCAAGGTCTTTTTAAAACTAGATATTAAGAATACATATTACTAGGTATATATTAGGGAAAGTAATAAATAGAAAATAGTATTTTATATATAATATGGCTATTTTGAGTATACTATTATACTATTTAGATTAACTAATACCCTTATAACATTCCAATCTTATATTAATAAAACGCTAGCTAGACTAGTCAATATTACTTATATTATATATTTTAATAATATCTTAATATATAATACTAACCCTATGGTATATAAAAAGCATATATATAAAATTTTCAATAAGCTATACTAATAAAGCTTATATTTAAATAGGAAAAAATATAAGTTTTATAAGTAAGAGGTTATATTTTTGGGGTATATTATTAGTATAGATAATATATCTATAGAGTAAGATTATATCGAAATAGTAGAGAGTTAACTAATATTTATTAGTATTAAAAATATCTAAATATTTCTTAATTTTATAAGATTCTATTACTAATTCATATAGAACTACTTAAAAATCATAATACTCCTTATAAATAAACTAAAAAGAAATAGATAAAAAAAACTAGAACTATATAGCTTAATAGAAGTAGCCTTTAGGTAGTTATAAAAAGCTTTTATTAAAGTATTTATATTAAGATACTTCGACTCTATATTACTAATTACCCTCTATATAGATACTTTAAAGTTTATAATTAGTATAGTCTTCTCCTAGTTATATAATAGAAAATAATACCTTATTATATTCTACTTTTAAAAACTTATAAGTATAGAAATATATTATAATATAAGTAATAATAAGTTACTAGTTATTATTAATAGTTTTAAAAAGTAGTATTAATATATTAACTATTTAAAAAATATAGTAGTAGTCTAAATAAATTATTTTAACTTATAGTTTCTTAATATGAAAAAAAGACTAAATATATAATAATTATAGTAATTTAACAACTTAGTAATATTTAATATAGAAATTAAGTTTAAACCTAGTATTTAAAATCTTATAGATAGGTTCTCTAGAAGACTAGACTATAGCGAGACTATAGGAGATATTATATATAATAAGATAGTAATAAGTATAAAGAGGCATTTAGAAGACGTAGTAAAGGAGTAGAAACTACTTAAAATAGCTATATTAATATGGGGGGGTCTGTAAATATATAAATAGAGTTATAATAATAGAACTACTAGGGTAAGCACTTAACTCTAACCTAATAATTATAAAAAGACTAATGAGGAAGTATTAAGGAGTTATTTATACTAGAGAGGTAATAGAGCAGTTAGCTAACTACTTAAGCCTATTATTAAAACTATAATTCATAAGTTATATATTCTATAAAAAGGTACTAAGGGGTATTTTTTTAAAATAATAAATAGAAAGAATTAATTAATAATAAGCTATTTAGTAATATTATAGTAAAAAGACATTTTTATAATAGAGTAATAGTAAGCTAGGAAGAAGGCTCTTAATATGAAAACTAGGGGTAAGTAGAATTCGAAAAGCTTAGACGTATAGAAAATAAATGAGAAAAAACTATTGATATTTAATAATTAAATCTATATATTTTAAATTAAAAAGATTAGGCGAGAAGTCTTAGAAGATTATTATGATATAATAATAATAAGATATTTTAAAGTAACTTAGATATTAAAATTATTCTAATATAACTATTATTAGAATAAGATAAGGAGAGATATTAAAATATATATTAATTCTTATAAAACTTACTAGTAGATAAAGTTTTAGTACTATTACCTATATAGCTACTTAGTATTACTATTTATATTATAATAACTCTATATTAAAACTTTTATAGACTTTATTATAAATCTCCCCAACTTAATTATACTACTAAGGGGGAAGCTATATAATATATTCCTTATAGTTATTAATAAGTTTATAAAATATAATATTTATATCTTTATAAATATATAGTTTATAGTAAATAAGCTAGCTAATATTTTTTTCTATAAAGTTTTTATATTATTTGGAATTTTTAAAAGTATTATTACTAATTAAAACCCCTTATTTACTAGTAAGTTTTAGAGGTATTTTTACTACCTATTAATAATTAAGTAATAACTAAGTATTATATTTTACCTATAGACTAATAAGTAGATAGAATAATAAAATTAAAATATTAAATATTATTTAAAATACTTCTATATATAAGACTAAGTGGATAAAGTATAATATATTTACCTTATGTAATTTATATATAATAATATATTCTACTTATTAATTAAAATTTTACTAAATAAAATACTATTTAGTATAGATTTATTTATTTTAAAGTATATATTATTACTATAAGATCTAGAGGTTATAAATATTTTAGTAGAAAAAAGGGTAATAAAATTATAATATAATTAGGCTGAGCTAGCCCTACTCCTAAGTAAGACCTAGGTTTAACAAACTTAGATATATAATAAAAAATAGTAAATAAAGTAGTTTTCTATTAGGGACTAAATATTACTATTTAGTAAGAATATTAAGTAGTAGAAACTAAGTAGTAAGTTTTTAGATAAGTAGTTAGAATTATTTTATATATTAAATATTATTAGGGATTATAGGTTAGTATATAGATTAAGTATACTATATTATTACTATATTTATAATGTTTTTTTTATATTATTATTAGAATTATTTCTATAATTAAAAAGTAATAATATTAAACTATTACTAATTAGAAATATTAAAGGGGAATCCTTCTATAAAATTAATTATATATTTAGCTACTATAAACTAATAAGAAAATAATAATATTTAATATAGTAAAAAGGTTATAATAATAAGGAGGATACTTAGGAGTTAAGATATTATATAGAGGATAAAAAACTAGTTATAAAATATAAGAAAACCTAGTAGTAAGAAAAAGTAATATTTAAAGGTTTAGGAGTTTAGAAGGAGTAATAATAAGGCTAAGCCTAAATTGAAAATATGATATATAAATAAAGTAAAATAAATAGGATTAACTTAAAAATAGGAAGAAGTAATAGTATAATAAGTAGAGTAGTATTAGTATAGGAGTAAAAAGAGTAAGATTAAATATTATTATTAGTACTATTACTACCTATAAAGAGGAATAACTTAGGGCTCTAAAGTATTATTAGTAATAATATATCTAATATAGAAATAAGGGGAATTTATTAATATAAAAACTATAGCGAGCTACTTAAAAGTAGAGATAAAATACTTAATATAGGCTTTAGAAAAAAAGGTTATATTAATAACTAGGGTAGGTATAGGAGTAATAAGTATAAGTATAGTGATAATTAGGGTAGGCGTAGTAGTAGTAAGGCTAGGGAGTATAATAGTAGCTAAAGCTATAGTATTAATATAGGTCATAAGGCGTAAGGTATAACTAGTGATTCTAGCTATAAAGGTAAAAAAGTAATAAATTTAGAATGAATATGTTACGGCCAGCCTTAGGTCTAGTAGAGGTGAGTTTGTTAGTAGTAAGTCGAGGTTATGAGGTATAGGTAATAGTATTATCGTCGTGCTGATGAGATCAGGTCTTTAGGGCTTATGATGATTAGGTGTAAGTCTAATAAGGGGTTGTGAGATAATCATAGGAATAAGGCTAGGAGTATCTGAGGATAATTATAAAGTTGATTGCTGAAGAGTTATGGAAGTCTGATCTTGAGTGTACTCAAGTTTATCCTATATATAAGTCCGTGATACTGTAGGCCTTTCTGTTCTTGTTAGTGCCGTACCGCTCTTCACTAATCTAAAGGTGAGGAGTGATTACTACCCGTGGGTTGGTGATCATTTTGCCCTATTGATCACTTTGGGGATCTACTAATTGATTACTCGTCCTATAGAGTGATTATTTATCTTTTATCGTTATGTGACCTGTATTATAGTTTTTCTGTGGTCTGGTGGGTCCCTATTGTGTCCTTCCCTTCGTGCATATAAATGCCTTGTAGCTATTAGGCGCCCTGCTATTTAGCTCTGGTCTTGTTGGGTTGTAATATTAGGTCTCCCTTCTGAAGAGTCTTGTCCCTAAGATTGATATAAGTAGGTGACTCCTACTTGTTGGTTTGTAGTATGTTCCTTGTTTCTCGTTATGCTTATAATTATGTTAGAATTGGTTTCTGATTTCTCTGCTTCTACTTGTTGTTGTTAATGTTGTGTGTTGTGTATCAAAGAGTTTGGTGTAGATGTGATGCCGTGTTCTTATTGTTGCTCTAAAGGCCTGTGTTGTAAGATGCTTCGTGGGATGGAGGTTTGTGGTGAATGCATGTGTTTGGGTCGTTCTTGTGATGCGTCCTAGAATGCGGTATGCGAATGTGAGTTTTCGTATCTCGGGTGGTGTATTGTTTTTTTGCTGACTGGATAGTTGATTGTTTGTTTGATGAAGTTAGTTGTTTGGAGAATGAAGAAGAAGTAGTAGAGGAGCTTTTGCTGTAGGAGGTTGTAGTGTTGAGAAAAGTTTAGGTGGAAATGGATGAATTGCTTGTAAGGTTGGATTGTATTTGGAAGATAAGGTGGAATGTTTTTAAGTGAGGAAGAGTTATTACTGGTGATGATGTTGAGGTGAAATTGAGTTTATTTGTGGTGAATGAGAGTGTAGTTGTTTTGGATGCTTAGTTGAATAGTGTTTTTGGGGTAGTTAATTGGGGTGTTGTGTTGAGTGATTTTGATTTGGTGAATTTTGATTTTAGTACTCTTGGTGTGGTAGTTGAGGGTTCTTAGTTTTTGGGGTATGGTGTTCCTAGGTGTAGGAATGTTTTGTCTCTTTGAGGTTTCTTGTTTAGTTGATATTTAGGTTAAGGGTGTCAGATGCGAACTGGTTTGCTGACTTGAGTTGTGGGTGTTGTGATTGGCTTGTTAGCTTGTTGTTCCTAGTATTTTTGAAGTTCTTTAAGGTGTCTGATATTGGATGCTAGTTCTTATGTGTTTTCTGTATGATTATATCCTTTCTATTTAATAAGGTATTGTATTTTAGTGTTGTCTTGTTGATTAATATGGTTGATGATTCGTTTTATTTTGTATTCTTGTTTTGGATTGATTTCAATATGATCTGTTGTGTGAGATTTTTTTGGTGTTAGTTTGAGAAGTGAAATGTGAAAGATTGGATGATATCTTATGGTGTCTGGTAGTGAGAGTTTGTAGTTGATATTTGAGATTTTACGAATGATTTTGAAAGGTCTGAGTTTCTTGAAGTCTAATTTGTCGTTTAGTTATTTGGTTTTGATGTTTTGTTTAGTGAGGTAGATGTTATCTCTTTTTTTAAAGATTGGTTTTCTAATTTTTGAAGTATTGGTGTATTTACGTATTTGTTGTCTGACGAATTCGAGTTCTTTTGGAAGTTTATCTTGGAGTTTGCGAAGCTTTGAAATGTCTATTATTACTTTAACTACTTATTCTCTTTGTTGAGGTTTTCTATATGTAGTGGGATTGAATCTGTAATTGAGGTAGAAAGGTGATTCTTTGGTGCTTTCTCTTATTGTGTTGTTGTAGGCGAATTGGGCTGTTGGTAATAAGGTAACTTAATTGTCTTGCTGGTAGTTGATATAGTATCTGAGATAGATTTTGAGGATCTGGTTGATGTGTTTAGTTTGGCTATTGGTTTGTGGGTGGAAAGTGGTGGATAGGTGGTGTTTCGTTCTGAGTTGTGAAATTAGAGATTTCTAAAACTTGGATGTGAAGAGTTTGTCTCTGTCGGATATAATTTCCTGAGGTAGCCTGTGTTAGTTGATGATGGTTTTGAGGAAGATATATGCGAGGTCTTCTGCTGTACTTGATTCTTTATAAGGAATGAAGTAGGTGTATTTGGTGAGTTGTTTTATTATGATAAGGATATTGTTGTAGTGTATTCTGGTGAGTGGTTCTTGTGACTTTGGTAGTTTGATGATGAAGTCTAAGGAAATTAATTCCTAGGGCTTTTGAGGTACTAGTAAGGGTTGTAATTCATTATAAGGTTTGTGTTGGTTAGGCTTGTTTTTGAGGTAAGTCTTGTAATCTTTAATCGTGTTAATTATGTCTTGTTGTGTAACCTTTTTGTTGTAGTGTTGTTGAATCCTTTTGAACGTCTTGGTGACTCCTTGATGTCTGTGTGCTGGTGTACTATGAATATTTCTGATTATCTTATATGTTATTCTTCTAGTCGTGCTGGTACTGATTCGTCTGGTGATTAAGAGTAGCTTTTGTGTAGGTATAAGGTTTCTGTCTGTATCTATTTTGAGGATAACTTGTGTTTCTTCTGGTATCAGGATGTTGTAGTCTGGTTTTTGACTGAGTGTGTTGGTTTTTCTGTTTTTTGTTCTTTTGTGGTAGATGATGTGAAAGTTGAACTCTGAAAGAAATTCTGACTATCTGATTTGTTGCTTGTTGAGGTTTTTGGATGTTGTGAAGTGTGTGAGGTTTTTATGGTCTGTGTAGACTTGAATTTTGTATTTGGTTCTTGAGAGTTGTGGTTTCTATTCTTGGAATGTTTTGATGATAGCTATGAGTTCCTTATTATAGATCTGGTAGTTGAGTTCTGGTTTACTGAGTTTGTGTGAATAGAAGGCGTAAGGGTGAAGTACTCTTTTGGTGTCTTGTTGTCCTAGTTGTCCTCTTATGGTATAGTTTGAGGTGTCGGTCTCAACTTTGAATGGTTTGTTAGGGTCTGGAATCCTGAGAATAGGTTCTGAAACGACCTGGTTCTTAATGTTTTGAAATGCTTCTTCTTATTTGTTGGTCTAATCGAACTTAGTGTTTTTTTGTGTAAGTTTGGTAAGTGGGATTGTTTTCTTTGCGTAATCCTTGAGGAATCTTTGGTAAAAGTTGGTGAATCTAAGGAAAGCTTGGATTTCCTTGATGTTTATTAGTATAGGCCAGTCTTTGACTACTTGAATCTTCTTGGTTGATATTTTGATTATACTTGGTGTGATGGTGAATCCTAAGTATTCTACTTGTTGTATATGAAATTCGTTTTTCTCTGGTTCGACTAGTAGCTTGGCTTGCTGAAGTTTCTAAAGTACTTTGTGAATATGTTCCTTATGTTTTTTAAGTGTTCTTGAGTAGATGAGGATGTTGTTGAGATATGTTATGTAAAAAATATCTAAGTATTTGTGTAGTGTGTGGTTGATTATGGATTGGAATGTTGTAGGTGTGTTGGTGAGTCTGAAAGGTATTATGAGGTATTTGTAAAGTCCTTTTCTTGTTCTGAAAGTGGTTTTCCATTCTTCACCTTCTTTGATTTAAATGAGGTTATAAGCTCCTTTAAGATTGAGAGCTGTAAACTAATTGGCTTTATGAAGTTGGTCTTGTAGTTCTGATATGAGTGGTAATGGGTATTGGTTTTTGATTGTTATGTTGTTGAGTTGTTGATAATTAATGTAAAGTCGTAGCTTGCCGTTTTTCTTGGGTATGAATAGGATTGGGCTTCTTGCTGGTGATGTTGAATGTCTGATGTAATCTTTCTTAAGGTGTTTATTGATGTATTTATTGAGTGCTTCTATTTCTATTTGATTGAGTTTATAGATTTTGCTAAATCTAGGCTCTTTCCCCTCCTTTAAAGGGATCTCGTGATTGTAGCTTGTGTGCTTTGGTAGTCTGGTTTTGAGTTTTTCTGTGAAAAGTGTTTTGTAAATCTGGTATTTATTGGGGATAGTCTGAAGTCGATTTATCTTGTTGTCAACTCTTGCTGCTTCTGTAATAATTAACGTCCAGGCTGCTATATCCTTGATTTGTAGGTAGGTAATAAATCTTCATGCTCTTGGAGTTATATCTGATTTGTATGGGATCTTGTTGTCTGGAGAGTCCTTAGGGACTGAATCTTTCTATTGGAGATGGCTAGTTTTTTAATCTATCTGTAGGTTGTTCTTTTGTAACTATGGGATTCCTAAGATGATCTCCTGATTACTTATCTTTGTTATGTTGAAGATGTAGTCTTCTTTCTGGCTATGGTAGTTTAAAGGGAGGTATATGGTCTCCAAGTTAATAATACCTCTGCTGTATTCGACACTTTCTCCTTTAATAGTATGTAGCTGGTATGGTTCAGTTTTTGTTATCTATGGGATCTGTCGTTCATTTACTACTTGTGGTGATATGAAGTTTCCTTGAGTGCTATAATTGATTAGGGTTTGTATCTTGTGTCTGTTTATTGTTATGTTGAGGTGAAGGTGTTTGTTGTTGTATTCTGCTGTTGCTAGGTATAAGGACCTTGTCTGAATTGCTTTTTTTTGTCCTTGTTTGGTAGGTGAGTCTAGTTTTTTGACTGTTTGTGGTGCCTTTATTCTGATGTCGTCCTGTTTTTGTGGTGGTAGGTTGCGATCCTTCTTTCCCGAAGTGCCTTACTGAGTGTTGATTCTCTGTATTTTAGTGTTGGTGGTGTTGGTCTGTTTTCGGTGTTTTTTCCTTGTTTCTGAAGTTTGTTGCGTTGATAGCGTTATTCTCTTGCCTTGTTGATATAGTGAATTATGTAGTGGTCTGATTTGTAGTCTGTCTATTTATTGATGATGTTGTTTGTGTATGCTATGGGGTAGTTTTTGCTGGGTGTGAATGTTGTGAAGTTGTCTTTATTAAAATGTCGAAGTTCTTAAAATGGTAGATTTGTGTTAAGATATATATTTGGAATTGGATTATACTTGAATTGTTGTGGGAAGAATTGTCTGTCGAATTTGTTGCTGAGGTGTGGTATATAATCGTCTTGTATATAATATGCCTAAAAGATGGTTTGGTGAGTTGGGTGATTGATTTGTAGAAGTTTGTTGTCTGTGTTGTAGAGGATTGTTTTGGGATAGTTCAGGGTCTGATTGCCTAGAACTTTATGAAATATGATGAATTGTTTATTTTGAGTTGGGTGAATTTTCTTAATCCTGAGTTGCTTGCCTTTATTACTGTTTGGTTGTTGTGAAATGGAGGATCCTGAGTCTATGATGGTGTTGTTGTCTGACTTAGTGTTGTTGTTGATTGATTTAAATGGGTTGCTTAGATTAATGTAGATTCTTGGACTAATTTTGATATGTCCTTGCTAGTAGAAGTTGTTGAGTTATTCTTTGATTTTACGTTTTAGTTTGTGGTGTTTGATTATAGTGAGGGTCTTTGTTGGTATTCTATTGCTTGCTTTGAGTTGTTGCGTGAGAGCTCGAGTGAGAGGTAGGTTTCTTCTGGTGTTGATTTTTTGCTGGATTTGATGCTGAATCTTCTGTAGTAGTTGTCTGTTAGGTGTTTGGCTGAACTTGTGGTGAAGTTCTCTCTTAGCTGCTTGTAGTTGTAGGATTGCTACTTCGTTTTCTTGCGCCTAGTCTTGCTTAGGGACTGGTGTGAAGTCTTCTTCCTTCTTGACGGTGGCTACTGCCAGCATCTTTTTGGTGTGTGGTGGTGTGTTGTATGATGTGGTGTTGTATCCTGATTGTCTAGAAGGGTTCTTGGGGTACTATCCTGTATTGTCCTTGGATCTTTAGTGTATGATATAGGTATTGTTAAAATAGGCTGTCTAGGTTAGAGAGGTATAGGGTATTTCTTTTTTGGTGATGTTGACTTGTTGGGTTCGTTTAGGTATTGGCTGAAATTGTTATCCTTGTTGCTGGTATTTGGGTGAGTAGTAGTCTTTAGCTATGTGTCCTGGTTTGTTGTAGTTGTAGTATTTGAAGTTTTGTTGTTTGTTATCCTTGATGGTGGCTCTAGTGGTGAGGTCTATAGGTTTACTGTGGTAGCTGTGAGATATGTTTTGTTATGGGGTGAATTATTGTTTGGTTTCCTAATTGTTGTGTTGGTTCTAGTGGGTATGTGGTGGTCTTTGGTACTTGTGTCTATTGTTGGGTTGTTGAGGTTGTTGCTGTTTATTTTTTTCGTGGTGATGCTTGAAGAGTTGGTTGTTGATTTTGATGGTGAGTTCTGTATATGTGATGAAGTTGCTAGGTTTGTTTTGTTTGATAAGTTTGTCTTTGACGTCTTCTTTTAGTTCTTGGTAGAATATGAAGATCTTGGTGTTATTGGTATAGTTGAGTTTAGTATAAATGTGTCTGAATTTAGCTGTATAGTGTGTAGTTGTGCCTTTCTGTTTGAGAGTTGTAAGGTCTTATTTATACTGTTGTTGTTTATCTGGTTCTTGGAATAGTGAGATTAGGGTACTTTTAAAGTTATGATAGCCTGTGAAGATGGTCTGAGTTTCTATCTTGAGGTTGTTCTAGTTGTGAGTGAGGAAATTGGTGAGATGAGGTTTGAACTATGCGAGAGCTCTTCTTTTAAGGAATGAGGTAGTGTGAATAACTTGTTTAGCTTCATTTTTGAAACTGAGGTTGTGAAATTGATGATAGGTTCTAACTTGAGTGAGGAATCTTTTGAGGTATTTAGGGGTTTTATTAAAAGTTTGAGGTGAGTTGAGTTGAAGTTTCTTATGTGATTTAACTGGTGTCTAGATGATGTTGGTAGTAGTGCGAAGGGTGTTGACCTCTTGCTGAAGAGTGAGGAGTTGTTGTTGATCTAGATTGTTATAGAGATTCTGCTAGAGTTGATAGATTTTTGTAGTGTTGTTGTTAATAATCTCCTATATTTTGGCTATGTTTCTATTGGTTTTCTGGAGTTGTTGTATAAGTTTAGTAGTGTTGTCCTTTTTATTGCTAGAGGGTTTGACGTTTTTTATTTCTTGGTCTAGGGGCTTGATAGGTTGTTTACCTTTATGGGGTGTTCTTTGAGAATTAGAAGAAGTAGAAGGGGTTTGGTGTTTGGCAGATATGGTGATGTTCTTTCCTAGATATTGTTAAGTGAGCTTTATAGGGTTAACTTATTAAACAGGAGTAATTAAAGTGTTACAGCCAGCTTTAGGTCTAGTAGAGGTGAGTTTGTTAGTAGTAAGTTGAGGTTATGAGGTATAGGTAATAGTATTATTGTTGTATTGATGAGATTAGGTTTTCAGGGTTTATGATGATTAGGTGTAAGTCTATGTTACGGCCAGCCTTAGGTCTAGCAGAGGCGAGTCTGTTAGTAGTAAGTCGAGGTTACGAGGTACAGGTAACAGTATTATCGTCGTGCTGATGAGATCAGGTCTTCAGGGCTTACGA
>QAPF01001270.1:0-11442 GCA_004367935.1 Colletotrichum sidae | reverse complement strand
TTTTATAGATAATGAACAACTAATAACTCTTTTTATAACAACCTTACGTCTTTACACCTTTACAGCTATATATAATTTAAATATTTTAAGATATTTAATTATTATTAACTATAAGTATTCTATTTAAATATTTATTATAATCTTAATATTTATAATTCTAACATCCTCTAGACTAAGCTCTATTTACCCCTAAAATAAGATTTTATACTACTAATATAAAAGTTCTCTACTATTAATATAAGTAAACTTATAATTTCTATATAAGTATAGTAAGACTCAGCTTATTCTTATTAGTAAATAATCTCAATATGTCAATTGAATATAACTAATATATAAATAATACTTATATAGATATAGATACTCCTAATATAGCTTAATAATTTTTAAAATCCCTATAATTATATTATTATAATACTTTAAGGCATTTAGTAATTAGTATTATAAAAATACATTGATATTAAAGTATTATCTAACTGATATCTAGTTTCTAAAAATTTTAGTTTAATATAATAGTTTAGAAGATAATTAGATAATTATTTTTAAAGATCTATAAGTAACTTATTAATAATAGCTTTTAGAATAATTTTATTAAAGCTTAATCTAATAAACTAATAATTTTAATTATAAGGTGTATAAATAAATATTATTATATTTATTATATATCTTTCTTTTTTTAAATAGTTATATAGACTTTAAGGGGATTTTGAATTTATTATAAAAGATATAGAAGAATAATAGGTTATAGAATGCCTACCTTTTAGTGTTTTATTTTATTCTATCTTTAAGAGGTTTAAAAAGGTTTTCAACTCTATTATTTTAATAATTACTTTTAGCTTTTTTATTTTATTCTATCTTTAAGAGGTTTAAAAAGGTTTTCAACTCTATTATTTTAATAATTACTTTTAGCTATATATATTAAGCTCTAGCTTTAATAAGGCTCTTTTTATATAGATTATTATTATAAGGTCTTCTATTACTATAGGGTTGAATATTGGAGTTTTATATATTCAGCCCCCCCACCTAATAGGTAGCCTTATATAATACCTAGTAAATAATCTCTATAATAGGAAAATACCTAGTTATATACTATAGCCTGTATGTATTTCTATAAGTAAATATAATTAAAAAGACCTAGTAATATAGCTACTAATTTAAACCTAGTTTTAACTTAAAAGTAGGAGCTAATAAGTAATAGAATAATAACTAGGTATATAAACTTACTAGTATAAGCTTTATAATAATTAGAGGGTTATAGCTTGATATATTAGTAGTAGCTTTAAAGTATTAAACTTATTATAATAGTACTTATAATATTAACTTATACTAGAATGCTACTAGTATACTTTAATAATACTAACTATAGATATAAAAGAGAGCGACGGACTAAGACTAGCTAACCATCTTATAACAACACTACTAATAATAATAATAATAAGAGTAAACCACCCCTAGCGACTATTACTATACTCAACCCCTATAACCTCAATATGAATATTAATCTTATAAAGGTTATTAATAACTATAAGAACTATAATTACTTTTATAAAAGCCTAAAGGAGTTAACTTTATATAAAGGCGACTTTACTACCCTCTCTAACCCTTTTAAGATAGCTATAGTTATATTTAGCTTTAATATATTATTAGAAGATAAAATTATTGGTAGAGTTAAAAAAAATAAAATTAAAGTAATAAAGAAGAATCTAGCGCCTAAAAGTAGGGTGTTCAAAAATAACTCTAAATACTTTAAATATATCTTAGAAGTAGCCTATTAGATACTACTTTATTCTGAAAAGATATATATATTGAAGTCTACTTATTATAGAAGTTATCATCAGCTAATAGTAAGGAAGGTATAATTTAAGATTAAATATATTATAAAACTTATATACTATTAGTATAACCTTATTATATAATATTCAAAAACCTAAAGTAACTATAGCTATAGCTATTAGTATAGGATAGGTTAGAGTATAGGTTCTAGTTGGGAGCTAAATATTCTCTATGTAAAGTCAAAGACTTTTAGGGTTGAATATTAGAATTAGAAGTATAATTATTTATAATAATAAGTAATTTTACTACTATTTTAACTAGCTGTAAGCTAGTATTAGCATGAATGCTATTATTAAGTAAAATTTATAGTTAAATCTATATATAGAGTGAAGAGCTTAGATATTATTCTAAGTATAGAGCAAAAGTAATTAAATCTAATTAATATCTAATTTCTAAAATTTTAAGCTTAATATATTAATTTATAAGATAGTTAGACAATTAGTTTTTAAGTATTTATAAGTTGCTTACTAATTGTAATTTGCAGGATAATTTTATTAAGGTTTAATTTAATAAACTAATAGTTTTTATTATAAAGGTTATAAAGAAATACTATAATATTTGTTTTATATTTCTCTTCTTATAAGTAGCTATATAGATTTTAAGAAGATTATGAATTTATTATGAAAAATATAGAAGAATGATAAGTTATAGAATACCTGGTTTTTAGGATTTTATTTTATTCTATTTTTAAGAGGTTTAAAAATATTTTAACCTTATAACCTTAATAGTTTCTTTTAGCTATATATATTATACTTTAGTTTTAATAAGGCTTCCTTTATACAGATTATTATTATAAGGTCCTCTATTACTATAAGGTTAAATATTAGAACTAGAAGTATAATTATCTATAATAATAGGTAATTTCATTATTATTTTAATTAGTTATAAGTTAGTATTAATATAAATACTATTATTAGGTAGAATTTATAGTTAAATCTATATATAGGGTGAAGAGCTTAGATATTATTTTAAGTATAGAGTAATAGTAATTAAATTATTCTTAATAATTCTTAAAATACTATCTTTATAATTTAACTATATATAATTAAATGTCGTAATATACTTATTAGTATTAGCTTTAGTAATAGATTTAGTTAAATCTATAAAGATATCTCTACTTATAAATATAGCCTTTATGTAGATAGACTAAATATTATAATTCTAAGTCTTTTTTTCACTCAGGGATAATGTATGATTTAGAGGTATTTATATTTTCAAATAATACTTTAAAAGAGTAAAGTAGTTATTCGATAAAGAGTTAATCTAAGTCCTAGAGGAGAGTTAAGATATTTAAAGTCTAATTTGAGTAAACTATTTTTCATTAAAAGATTAATGATAGTATACTTAAGAATTAATTAATAGATCAATATTCCTATACCCTATAGTGATTTAAGACTTTAAGTTCATAAGAAATACCTTTTTATAAAGGTTAGAAAGAATTCAAGGTTCTAATTTATAAACGTCTTAGCAAACCTAAGATTGTAATTTATAAAAGTCTTAATAAACCTAAGACCTAGTTTATAAAAGGTTTTGATAGACCTAAAAGCTAGTTTATAAAAGGTTTGAATAGACTTGAAAGCTAGTTTATAAAAGGTTTTAATAGATTTTAAATATAAGAGATTCTCAGCTTTTATTATTTAACTATCTTTTTTATTTACTTGATAGTAAACCTATTATTCTAAAGAGTATAATCTCTATATAGATTTACCAGATATTAAATTAATTAATGAATAAGAAGAGTTAATTAATTAGTCAAAATAAGTATAATAAGAATAAGCTATAGAGTTTTATGAAAATAGTTAAAAGAGGTTTTATATAGATAGATAGGTAAAAGAAGTTTAGGGTTAAATAGGATAATCTTTGATATAACTTAAATAAGTATTAATCAGGAAATAGATTCTAATATGAATAATAAGTATAAATAGAAATATAATATAAAGAGAGAAGTTAATATAAAACTAGGCTTATAACTTATTAAACTAGTAATAAGTAATTAGTAAATATTAAAAAGAGTTAATAATTTTTAATTATCAAAGAATAGGTTACTTAGAATAATATCTTATAATAGTATTAATATTAGTATAGTATATTATATATTCAACCTCCTACCTAATAGGTAGTTTTATATAATACTTAGTATTAAATCTCCATTATAAAATAAAACCTAGTAATATACTATAGCCTATATATATCTCTATAGGTAAATATAATAAAAAGAACTTAGTAGTATAGTATTTAGTTTAAACCTAGTTCTAACCTAGAAATATACAGATAATATAAGATAATAGAGTAATAACTAAATATATAAACTTATTAGTATAAGCTATATAATAGTCTTTATAGTAGTAGCTTTAAAGTATTAAACTTATTATAGTAGTACTTATAATATTAACTTATACTAATAATAATACTATTCGTACATCTTAATAATACTAGCCTTTTAAATAAAAGAGAATAATATAAAACTAGCTTTCTCTTCATCTTTTAATATATTTAAGTCAATAGTTATCTCTATAATAATACTAGTACTAATAATAATAACAACAATAATAATAATAAGAATACTATTACTATATTCAACTCCTATAATCTCAATATAAATATCAATCTTATTAAAACTATTAATAATTATAAGAATTATAACTACTTTTATAAAAACTTAAATAAATTAGTATTATATAAAAGTAACTTTACTACTCTCTCTAGCCTTCTTAAAATAACTATAACTAAGTTTAATTTTAAAATATTACTAGTAGATGAAGCTATTAGTATAACTAAGAAGTATAAAATTAAAAGAATAAAAAACAATTTAGTATCTAAAAGTAGGATATTTAGTGATAATTCTAAATACTTTAAATATATATTAGAAGTAGCTTATTAAATACTACTTTATCTTTCTAAAAAGGTATATATATTGAAATCTATAGTAGTTATTAGCTAATAGTTAGAAAGGCTAAAATAACCTAAAGTTAGAAATATTATCATTTAAAGACTTAAAGTAACTATAGTTATAGTAGTTAGTATAGAGTAGGTTGGGGTATAAGTTCTAGCTGGGTGCTAAATATTCTCTATATAAAGCGAAAGGCTTAGTATTAATATTAATATAAATAGTAATTATAATAGAAAGTTTAGCTTTTATAGGAAGTAGGGAACCTTATAGTATTAATATCTAAATAGAGTTTATTTTCAGAAACATTAACCTTATATTATATAAGGCTTTTGACTCTATTACGCTTAGGCTACTAAGTAGTCTGTTTACTAAATATTCTAGTATTATAGTTTAATCAATCTAGAGTTTATATAATCAAACTATAACCTTAATTCTAATAATTGATTTTCTATAATAAATAGAAAACATAGAGTTATAAGAGTAAGAGAGAATACTTAAGTTCTTATTTGCCTAAAATGGATTATTAGGATAAATATGAGTAATATTTAAATAGCTAGAACTCTTATAAATTCTATTTAAACGGGAGGGTTAATATTAAATACTTAGGTATAGTTCTAGCTAGTTATCTAAGTATAGTTTTTAATATAGATAAGTTAAAATACTATATATATTATAATATGCATTATAGTATAGCTATAATATGTAAGCTACTATAGCTATAGTATATAAGATATTAAAATTATGATAGATATAGTTTAAATTACTTCTAGTATTCTTCAAAAGAATACATCTTGATATATCCCTCTTATTTACTTAAGAGCTACTAGGGATAAAAGAGTAAAATAAATATATATTTATAAAGTGATTCTTATATAGTTTGCTCAAATAGAAGTATTATCAGACTTCTTGTTATTTCTAATAAAATAATAGAAATAAAGACTTTTTAGATATTGGGATAAATCTAATATTAATTAGCAAACTTATAGTATAAATTAAAAAGTATTAGTATTGCTTATATTTATAAGATATAATTTAATCACTAAGTCCTAGATATCATAGAAGCTATCTATATGTTTATATAAATCTCTTTCTATTCCATAAGTATTATGTAGTTTAAACTTGAATCTTCAGATCAAAATGAAGGATACTCACTATTGTTATCAAATTTTACTACTATAATCTAAGTTTTGTTTATAGACTTTATACTTTTAATTCAAAGGTTGAATTAGTAAGTATAAGTATTAATGTAATAGGAATTCGTTAGCTAATGAATTATTCTAAAATAGTTTTATTTCTAGTTTTTGAAATTAGTAAGTATTTAGATGATATTTAATATAGATTAATATAGAGAAGCATCTTAAAATGCCAATAACCGGCAATTCCCTTAAGAAGCTAAGGTAAGAGTTAAAATAAATAAATATAGATGAAGCTAATTTTATATAAAGCAATCCCTTTATAGATTTCTACTATCTTATGAAGCTTATTTATAGTAATCAAACGACCAATTATTGTAGGTAAGCTCTTAGAAGCTAGATTTATGTTATAATTTATAGTATGAAGATTCATACTAGGATTATCACTTATGATATAGTAGTAGTATAAATTTCCTTAAGAGCATTTTTAGTATTTTCTTAAATATACTTATTAGTAATTATAACTCGATATTATACTTATATTATATATCATAACAAAAGAGCACTTTAGTAATTGTTTCATATTCTAACGTATTAGGAATCTGTATTTTAGTTTAAGATTTATTCGCAAATTTAGAAATACTATTTCCTTTAAACTTAAGGGTATTTATAGATTAGGGAATTCTTTCTATTCTTATTAGCTAAGAAATACTTAATCTTAAAAGTATCATGAGTTTTCTTATAATTATTAGGTATTTAGGTAAGCTAGTAGAAATTTATATTAAAAGTATCTGACTATTATAAGTTCTCTCAAAATTAGATAAGGAAATATCTCTAGATCTAATAGATATAATTATTTTCTAAGGTTGAAATTTCTTAAAGATTAGTCTAATTAAAGAAAGTCTTATTATAATTGACTAAGGAGGCTTAAAAGGCTTTTTTGTATTATTTATTGCTTCTGTAGTAGTTATGACTATTATTATCATATTTTCAAGTCCTCTCTTAGTATCAAGATATTCTAATAAAGTTAGTCTTTATAGTAATATATATAAAAGCAGCTTCTTTCATTAAGATTCGCCCTTTTACTATTCTTTTTTTTACATTCTTTAGCATAGTTCATTTATATTTCTATAGAACATTGAGTTTAGGAATCTACTTATCTATCTTTTATATTAAATTTCTAAAAGACTATACTTCTCTTTGTTGTACCTTGATGTCTGAATTGTTCTGATTATGATTTATTATACAATAATCACATACTTTATTATTTCTATATTCATCTTCTTCTCTTATATATAAGTTATTTAGTTATTTATTTACCTATTCCTTCTTCAAACTATTTATTTCTTCTTAATTTTAACTAATGAATTAGCCTTACCAGACTTATCAGTCTAATAAGATTCTTTTAAAGTTTTCTATTATGAAAAACTGAGATTCTTTCTAGTTTTCTTATATATTCTTCTAAGGCTTCTATAGCTATTCTAGGCTCAATTCGGATGTTTAACTCTTATTTTTAAATAAGGAAGACTTTTACATCTTTCATATTTCATTCAACGCTTCTTATATTGCTATTAATTTATAGGTAGAATAGGACTATTATTTCTTAAGGTTCATTAGTATTAAGTTAATGAATAGGTTTAGTTTAATTATTGAATATTTAACAGCCCTTTTTTATTAGTCTTAAAGATTCTAAATATTATTTAGTAAATTTGGGTAATATAATCGTATTATATTCTGTAACTTTAGTTTATTTAAAATTGTTAGACTTCTAGCTATTGAGCTATTATCTATATTTAGCCTAATATCCTATTTCAAATATATAAGGACTTAACTGTTCTCTATTACTCTTCTAATTGTATGTCATCTTTTTATTATAGAAGGTTAATTATTAAAGTTGAGGTTATATTAATTTTATTATTTATACTCTAAACTAATTAAACTCTAATAGTGGAATTTCTAGTAAATGGACTACTTGGTAGTTTGGATATTATAGAGCTAAAGGTTCCATATAATATAAGGTTAACTTTTCTGAAAATAAACTCTATTTCAATATTAAGACTACGATGTTTTTTATTTCCTATAAAACTTCAATTTCTTATTAATATTACTACTTATATTAATATTTGTGTTACTTTTAGATATCACTCTAAATAATGTATTCTTTAGTAATTAGAAGCTATTAATCGTCTCTAATTCTTTATTAGTTACCTATAATTAGTTCAATAAAGTATAAGACTTTTTTCATTTTGACTCCTCTCTTTATATTATATTTCTATTGATAAACATTATCAATATTGATATTTATATCTTTATTAAGCCTATTTAGATTATACTAGAAACTATACTAATTAATCTAAGTCTCCCTTTATCTATCTATCTATATAAAGCCTCTCTTAATTAGTTCTATAAAGCTCTCTAACTTATATCTTCTATCTTTATTTTAATTACCTAATTAATCCTTGTTATTACTGAGTTAGGTTAATACTACAAACGTCTATAGAAGGATTATACTAATTAGAATAGTAAGTTTACTTGTAAGTTACTAAAGGGAATAGTTAAGTAGTAAAAGCTAAAGACTTTTTATACTTTAAGTCTACTGAAGCCTTTTATAAACTAGTTTTTAGATCTATGAAAACTCTCTATATATTAACTTTTAAGTTTACTAAAACCTTTACAAATTAGAATCCTAGAGTATCTTAGATTTTTATGAAGAAATATCTCTTATAAGATTTGAAATCTAAACTATCAAAAATTATAAGTATTTTAAGCTTTTGATTAACTGATAAGTTATATCATCTTTAATTCTTCAGTACATTATAGCTTTATAGAGTTAGATTCTAATTATCTTAGATTTACTCAAGAATTTAGATTTATGTTTCACTAGATAATTGTTTTACATATTCAAATTATTATTCCAAAATGCGAGTAATTCTAAATGCTATTTTATTCTGAAATTAAAAAGGCTTAGACCTATAGTATCTAGTTTATTTATATAAAAGCTTTATTTACTAATAAAGATGGTTTTATAAACTTAGCTAGACTCATTATGAATATGGATTCTAATAAATATAAAAAAGATCTTAGTTATGTAAAGTTAAACTATACAAATACTTCTTTTAGAATAATTAAGAATAATACTAGTTATTCTTTATATATCTAATTCTTCAAAAGAACTCTATAAATTAACTACTTGCTCCAATATTCTTTGATATATAAGAAGCTCTTTAGAATTGTTCTTAATTATTTGAGTCCATAGGAAAAAACCTATAGCAAATGAAAGAATTTATTAAGTTATTGTACTTTATATCCTTAATAGTCTAAATGAAATCTACTGAGTCCTATCTAGTCTTATTACCTATAGTAATTAATTAATTAATAAATAAAAAATAATTTAAATTTATATAATAATAATTTATATTTAGAACTTTCATAGAAGAATCTTAGTTTTATCATTATTAATAGGAAACTCTTTTTTCTTTTTTATATAATCTATAGTAAATTTTAATTGTTCATATAATATAATATTATTTCTTAGAAGGATTACTATTCTCTTTATAGCATTAATATAATCTATATTTACTATTAGTAATTTATAATATATTAATTTAAAAACCTAGACTTTTTAAAACCTACTTAGTTGGGTTTTAGTTATTCTTTCTTTTTCTTTAGTAGATCATTCATCTATAGCCTTATTATAATTATTCATTATAATAGTAGCTTTAAACTCAGCTATATCTTTATCTTCTATTATAATATTAATAACTTTATTTATAATAGCTTTAGCTACTATATTTAAGATATATACTATATAGTGAATATTATATAGAGTATTATTCTCTATATTATTGTTATAACTTATTCAAAAGCTATTTAGAAAAGTATTATTATTAGAACTATTATTACGAGTAATAGTGTAGTAATAATAGGTTAGTTAGATATATTATATAGAAGAAAGAATATAGTTTAATATTATAAACTTCAAACATACCTAATAATACTCTATTATCTTAATTAATATTTCTCTATAGTACTAGTTTGAAATATTTCATTCATATGTTTACTTATATAAACTTTACTAAGGTGTTTAAAATCTAAATATAGGTATAATTAATTAGTCTTATAATTCTTTCTAATATTTAAGAAGAAAAATAAAAAGAAATCAATATTTAAAGTCTTTCTTATTTAGTTGAATATATTTTAAATTACAAGAAGTATTAATATGATAAGCTATTACTTCTAAATAAGCTTTATTATCTATAAAAGTCTAAATATCTAATTAAAGGGAAATAAATCTATAGTTATCTATAGGGCTTTTAAGATTATAAATAATACTAACTTCTAGACTATTAAATCGACTACTAAGAGTAGTAGTTAAAATATTATAATTAATATTAGGTGTTGTATTATAGTAAGAATAGATATATTAAATTTCTAAAATTAGAATAACTTAATAATGTTATTATCTTAGGGTTAACTTACCTATTTAAATATAAGATTAAACTATTAAATTCTGTTGAAGCAATTATACTATAAGGTATATTGAAATATAATAGAAAGTCTATAATTGAATATATAGCTTCCTTTTCATTTATAATCTTATTATGTACTAGAGTAGACTCTCTACTTTTTTTTCTATCAGATAAACTTATTATAAAACTATTAATATAAGTTTGAATTAGAGGCTTCTTTTCCAAACGTATATATTCTGAAACAAAATAAATTAGTTCATAATTAGTATAAATTTCATTATATTAATAGGTTATATAGTATAATAAAAAGATAAATATAATTATACTTGATTTTATTAGGATCTAACTCTTCTTTTTCTAAAGTAACTATAGACTTATATAATATTATATAATAAACTATAGTATTAGAACTTTGAAATCTCATAGCTTTAATTATAATTCTCTTATTATAACTTCTTCTATTATAAACTAAATCTATCCCTCTATTTTTATTTAAATCAATTAATAATAATATATAAGTAAATAAATCATTAATTATAAGATATTTTCTAATCCCCTTAAAAGTATAATCCTATTGATTGTCTATAGTATGACTATATTTAAAATCTTTTAAATTACTATTAATAGAAATTTGAATAGTATTAATAATTAAATCGCTTTACTGAGAAGGAGAATCGCTAGGTTGGAAAGAATCGCTAGAATCCGAAGCCATTCCTTTTTAATTAATATTAGTTATATTAATATTTTATATATTTAACCAATAAGGTATTATAGAACTTTAAGTAGTAATAAATGAATAGAGAGTCATTTCTATTCTATAAGATATGATGATTATAGTATTATTATTTTATTATAATAGAAGAATAAAAGGTAAGGTTAGTTTATCAATAGGAGTAAAATATTCCGTATTATATAGTTTTAAATCTCAATATAATTTATTATAAAGAGATGAATATTATATATAGAAATTGAAAACTAAACTTAGTATTATAAGTAAAGTTTATTACATATAGAGTCTACTATATATAAAGTATATTAATAATACGTATACTATATATAAGATATATAAGATATATAATATATAATATATAAATTATATTATATATAAAGTATATTAAAT
>QAPF01001269.1:0-11675 GCA_004367935.1 Colletotrichum sidae | reverse complement strand
CCTACTTTTAAATATTAAATTCTTTTTTATTCTTTCAATCTTATACTTCTTAGTTAGACTAATAGCTTTATCTACTAATAATATCTTAAAATTAAACTTAGCTATAACTATCTTAAGAAGGTTAGAAAAAGTAGTAAAGTTATCTTTATATAATACTAGTTTATTTAGGCTTTTATAAAAGTAGTTATAGTATTTATAGTTATTAATAATCTTAATAAGATTAATATTTATATTGCAGTTATAGGAATTAAGTATAGTAATAGTATTCTTATTGTTATTATTATTATTATTATTAGTAGTAGTATTATTATAGATAGCTATTGATTTAAATATATTAAAGATAGCTGTTGACTTATATTCTAAAGATAAAGAGAGGGCTAGTTTATAATAATCTATTACTCTCTTTTATCTATAAGACTAGTATTATTAAGATATACTAGTAGTATTATTACCAGCTAGTATAGGTTGATATTATAAGTACTACTATAGTAAGTTTAATATTTTGAAGCTATTACTATAGAGATTATTATATAGCTTATACTAATTTCTAGGTTAGAGCTAGGTTTAAACTAAATANGTTAGAGCTAGGTTTAAACTAAATACTATACTACTAGGTCCTTTTTACTATATTTACCTATAGAGATATATATAGGCTATAGTATATTACTAGGTTTTTTTTATTATAGAGATTTAATACTAAGTATTATATAAAGCTACCTACTAAGTAGGGGGCTAAATATATAATATACTAGTAATCTATTTAATAGTTTTATAGTTACTATAGATATAAGCTTTATAGATAATAGTAATAATTAAAGAAACTCTTAAATATATATTATATATTTCTTTAGAAACCTAATAAAATAATAAGTTAGTAAATAAAATACTATTACTATTTTAATAACTAAAATAGAACTTTGAGTATTATGTTTAATTATTTAAGAAGTTATTTTTACTAACTACCTTGTTATTATATTTTAGGTAGACTTTATAAAAAATATATTTAATAAAAGTAAGATATATAAATCTTATCCTACTATCTAAATCTTTTTAATTATTTAAGAAGTTATTTTTACTAACTACCTTGTTATTATATTTTAGGTAGACTTTATAAAAAATATATTTAATAAAAGTAAGATATATAAATCTTATCCTACTATCTAAATCTCAGATAATAATTAGTGAATAATATACTCTATAACTACTAAAATAATATAAGTATATATAAAGTTATAATATAGAGATATTAATAACTATTAGTTATAATAAGAAGTTTTAGAGAATTCTATATATTTAGCCCTCCCGTTTAATAGGTAGCTTTATATAATACTTAGTAAATAATCTCTATAATAGGAAGATACTTAGTTATATACTATAGCCTATATGTATTTCTATAGGTAAATATAATTAAAAGGACTTAGTAGTATAACTACTAGTTTAGACCTAGTTTTAATTCGAAAGTAGGAGCTAATAGGTAATAGAGTAATAATTAGGTATACGAATTTATTAATATAAGCTTTATAATATTTGAAGGTTATAACTTGATATACTAGTAGTAGTTTTAAAGTATTAAATTTATGATAATAGTACTTATAATATAACTCATACTAGCTGGGTATTAATAATACTACTAATATACCTTAATAATACTAATTATAGATATAAAAGAGAGCAATAGAAGACTAGCTAATTATCTTATAATAATACTATTAATAATAATAATAATAATAACTATTATTATACTTAACTCCTATAATCTCAGTATGAATATCAACTTTATAAAAGTTATTAATAATTATAAGAATTATAACTATTTTTATAAAGATCTAAAGAAGCTAGTTTTATATAAGAATAACTTTACTATCCTCTCTAGTTTCCTTAAGATAGCTATAATTATATTCAGCTTTAATATATTATTAAAAGATGAAGCTATTAGTAGAACTAAAAAAAATAAAATTAAAATAATAAAGAAGAATCTAGTATTTAAAAATAGGGTGTTTAAAGATAATTCTGAATATTTTAAATATATCTTAGAAGTAGCCTATTAGATACTATCTGAAGAAATATATATATTGAAATCTATTATAGAAGTTATCATCAGCTAATAGTAGGAAAAGCCTAAGGTTAAATATATCGCACTATTATATACTATTAGTATAATTTTATTATAATTTAAAAACCTGAAGTAATTATAGCTATAGTTATTAGTATAGGGTAAATTAGAGTATAGGTCTTAGCTGGGAGCTAAATGTTCTCTATGTGAAGCTAAAGACTTAATAAGAAGCTTTATAAGAATATTTAAAAGTTAAATATATACTTTTAAGAAACTTTATAATTCATAGTTTTATAAAACTTCTCTAGAACTACTAATTTAGTACTTTTATTATTTAAACTAATATGATAGATTAGTTAAATTATTTCAAATTATAATAAAAAGAAGAGTTTTTAAAAAAGCTTCTAATATTTAAAAACTTTAATAAAAGTTTTAACTACTAGTTAAAATTTATAGATCTTAAGCTATAGTAATTATAAAATTAAATAAAGAATTTAGAAGTATTAGAGGTACTTTCTAATTAATAAGAAGTATTTAAATAGCTTATAAATCATACTATTTTTCTTATTATAAGAATAAGAGTTTAACATGAATAATAAAGTAATAAAAAGAGTTTCTTATAAGATATAAATAGAAAGTTTAATTAGTAGTATTTAAAAAGGTTAGTTTATAAGTAGAACTTTTAAAACTAGAGGGATATATAAAGAATAATATATTTAAGAAGTAGAATTTATACTAGTTAAACCTTAAGTACTAGTACTATTTCTATAGGTTTCGCCTTATTGAAACTATTTGAAAAAAAGTCTTATATAGTACGTATAGCTACGTTTAGTTATATGTAATATATATTGGATTTTGTACCCTAATTACGTATAATAGATATAGAGTAAGAATAAAAGTATATATCAGGAATAATATACTCTTGAGGTGGAGCTTATACTAGTTAAACCTCAGGCGGCTAGTATTAATTCTCTAGGCTTTATTCTACTTAAAATACTAGATATAAAACACTATATAATATGACTACCTACATCTAACTATATATAGTTTATACTAGATTCTATATCTTGATTGTTTATAATAAATAGAAGATATTTTCAAAGATAATATATATAATGAGTCAATATATTTATTATAATAACTGAAGTATTTGAATACTAAAATATCTATTGAGAATACATCTTATTACATCTTTAAAGACACTTATAAGTAGTTTATTTAGAATAATATTATTTGAATGGAAATTAAAATTTGCTCTTCATAGAATGATTTGATTTTAAAGATAAACATTTTGAAACTTTCTTTTTAAAGCTTTTAAAGACTTAAACTAAGTCGTTTAGAATTAAAAAATAATAATTAAGTATTAGAGCACTTATATTAGATATTTATAAAAGCCTTTTTATTCTAAGTATAATGTATAAAGAAAATTACTGATTTCTAATAATTACTACTAAACAGATTTATATAAGAGATATTATAAATCTTATATAGAAAGACATAAAGGCTTTTCTAAATCTCTAAATATTAGTTTATCTAGAGGGTAACGCACACTGTATATAATCTTACTACATAGGGATAAAGTAGTATTCTAGTTATTTATTATTATTATTATTATATTATATAATATATAGTACTATATAAGACTCTAGATTCATAGTAAAGTAATTACTTACTAATTACTATATACTTAGCTATAGCTAGTACTAGATGCCTAGTATCTGTCACTAATAGAGTGTGAAAAGTATACTACTATATATATATAGTAATATATATAGTTACTATATACCTTATAGTATAATAATACTGATACTAGTAAATTTTCTTTTAACTATATATCTTAATGTCTATCTATTTATATCAAATATAGTATTTTTAGTAATTTATATCTTTTTGCCTTAATAATACTTAAATACCTATTTATCTATTCTATTCAAATTACTTATTTTTTTCTTATAGTTATATAGTTTCAACTGATAGCTTTCTTAAATTTATAATTTAATATACCCTTTATGAAAGTATTAGTATTATTATTATCTCAATTAATCTACTGTATTTTATAAAGCTTATAATACTTATATAAATATCTTAATATTATAATATTAAATATAAGGTATTTTTCTTTAGTAGTATTAAGTTTTATAAAGTATTTATAGGATAAGTATAAATTAGTATATATAATAGTTACTATCTAAGAAAGTGTTTAGTATTAGAAGATCTTCTTAAGTAATATAATTTTAATAAAGTAACATTGATACTAATTATTATAATATAGATTTTTGAAATAGATATATTCTTAGTAACTCTTTTCTTTTTAATAGAATACTAATTAATAAGATGATTATATAAGTTAAATTAGCTATTATTAATAGTAATTTCTTAACTTAGGATTATTATAAATCCTAGTAAAGATATGACATAAGTATTATTAATAAATAAACTATTAATAAAAGCGTAAGAATATACTTTAGAGAAGTTAAGTAGTAAAAAGTTAAGATTATAATCAAAGTAATCGATTTACTATTTAAGATATTTATTAAGTATAGTAGTATTATTACTTAAAGGTTATTAGTTTTATATTGTATCGGAGAAGTTGAATAGTATTTCGAGTTAGTATATGAAGGTAAGATATATCCTATATATTTATATATTATTTAATATATATCCTTTAAGCATTTTAAGTATTATATATATATTAACAAAGGCTAGCTTTTACCTTTAGTACTTTTTCCATTAGTAGAGCGTATTACTATTAAGTAATAAGATACTTCTATTAGTATCACCCCTTAAAATATAAAAGTAGTTTAGTAAGAATACGCTATATAAGTTCTATTTTAGTTTAAGTATAGGTTTATATAACGTTATAGAACTATATTATTATATTATTATATTAAAGAAGAATTAGAGCTATAGCTAAAATTCACTACTAGTTACTTTGTTAGATTATTAGTAATTATATTAGTATTTTGAATTTACTATTATCTCTAAAACCTTAGATTATAAATCTTAACTTCTTATATATCTTATTAATACCTTTATTTTCAACTTTATTAATATTATAAGACTTAAAATATTTATAGTCTTTATAGAAATCAAAATTATATTAAATAATTTCTATAATACTATTAGAAATAATACTCTTAATTTCTTTTGTAATTAACTTTTCAAATAATAGTTAAGATAATAAAATAATACTTCTTTTATAGAAACTAAGCATTAGTATTATATCTAACTACTCTTTAGCTATAAAGTATACTATAAAAGAGGGGTTTTAGCTAAGATCTAGAGAGGGTAAGTTAGTTTTATAAATTATAAGATTCAAAGTTAGTTTAATCTGAAGTATTTGAAATTAGGATAGTATATTACTAATTACTTGAAAGAGTAGGGAATTATTATTTTCTATAATAGAAATATCTTATAGTATTTATTATATATTTAAAGGTTTAGGGGTAGCTATAGATAGATTTATAGTAGTAATATAGGATTAAAGGCTTCTTTCTACTACTAGGAGACTGTTTTATTATTATATAGGCTAAAAGATGTAAAATAAAGTTAATTATTGTAATTATAATCTTAAGAGTATTATTATATTACTGAAGATTCTAAATTCTTTTTTAATATTTAGTATAAAGATTAGTAACTGAAGTTCTTAGTTAGTAAAATAAGATTATTAAAAACCTTAAGTCTTACGTTATGGTTATAAATTATACAATTTAGAGTTAAAGTATTATTATTATATTGAGGTAGTAGGTTACCTTAGGAAGTATTTTATATTATAATAACTACTTAAGTATTCTGTAGTATCTATAGAGTATTTAGTCTTACTATTTAAGTTTCTTATAGTATGTATAGGGTATTTATATTCTTAGGGATAATAGTAGATAAGATAAATATATCTACCTAGGATTATAAAGCTTTATCCGCTATAGTATTTCGTATTTTGTCTTTATTACTTTATATATTATAGATAATAGTACCCCTTATAGTAATTGAAAAAGCTATAGGTTATTCTATTAAAATATAAAATAAGTCTTTAAAATACAGCTTAATAACTATAGATCTTAAGTCTTAAAGGTTATGAGGAAGTTTGAAAATATATATATTAATATAAGTAGTAAGGAGGTAGTATAAATAGAATTAGCTAGTTTCTTCTTACTATATATATATAAGAGATTAAAGTACAAAGGTTATAATATAAGAAGTATTAAGGCTATTATATATTATTAAAGTAGTATTAATAGTATACTTAGTATACTTTTAGTAGATCTCTTTAGTAATTCTTTATATAGTATAAGCCTAAGTAATAATATCTAAAGAAAAGGTTAAATCTTCTATAAGATAGGGGTATATTTTAAAAATAAGTAGAGTTAATATAAAGCTATTTAGCCTTATAGTATTATTAGTTACTTTATATAGTATCTATTAAGATATTTTCTAAGTAGTAATAAATACCTTATTATAATAAATCTTATATATATAGTAGAAGAATATATAGTAGTATTTAATCTTACTAATATTGTTATATATCTTAATTAAAATAATATAGACTATTAACTGATTATTTTTATTCTTAATCTGAAGTTTTTGGATCGAAATATTATGCCTATGTTAGTAGTAATAAAATTAAGAAAGTTTTAATATGTATTAATTTAGTATATTTTAAGGGTTTCCTGTATCATTTTTATTAAGATATTTAATAAAGATTAGATAGTATCAAATATTCTTATAGTATTAATAATATGAAGTATAAGGTAACTATTAATATTGATAATATTAAGAGTAATCTTAAAGTTAAAGTTGATATGATTATAAATAGTAAAATAAGAATATAAAGGGGCTATATTATGTATTCAGTATTAGTCCTAGTATTTCTTCAATGTCTTAAACATATAGTATTTAATTAGATATCATGTTTTATAAAGAACATTATAGAAGTATATAATAGCTAGATATTTAGAATAATAGTAGATTCTCTATATTTCTATTTCTATAAAATATATAAAAGTAGTTATTCTCTCCTTATTTAGGAATTTTCATAAATATTCCTATTTTTAAGTAATTAGTATAATTCTTTTATTTTAATAGAACTAGTAATAAATATTATTTAATATAATATTAAGATAATTTATATCTATAAGGAAGAATAGAAAAAGGGTATTATATAATACTATATAAAGTATTATAATACTAAGAAGTATAAATATATTAATTATTCTAAATATAGCAATTAGAGGAGTATTACTAAAGTATATTATTACTAGTTTGTCTTATAGACGTATGAGAGTTATACAAAGATTAACTATCTATTTCAATATAGTAAATTAGGAATATTTAGTAGTTAAAAATTAGTAATACTTAAATTAGATAAGATATTTTGAAGAATAATACTTCAGTAGTAACTCCTAAGTATAAATATAGATATAAGAGGTATAGTATTCTTTTTAGTAAGTTTACTATTAGAAATACTACTTTGAGTAAGGGTATAAAATACCACTTAGTCTTAGACAAATGTGTGATTTTACCTCTATTAAGAATAATAAAGTTTGTATTAAAAATAATATTAAATATCATTTAAAAAGAGTAGTAGCTTTATTCTTAAAGTTATACTATATTGAGTATTCTATAATAGTATTAATAGACTTATTATTTTAGATAGAAGCTTTCAGGTTATTATCTAAACTATTAAAATTTTTATATTTTATAAGGAAAGCTTAATATATTGTTAGAAGATATGCTTTTAAATTAGTATTCAATTTATATGAAGTAAATAAAATATATTTGTCCTTAAAAGTATATTTTATAGATTAACAACTTATTTTACTATATATAGTACTTCTTATATAAATAGTCATATATAGGAGTAGGAGACAGATAAGTTCTATTGAATATAAATAAACATAAATACTATGAAGTATTAATAAAGATAGAATATTAATTATTTTATAGTATAGAATTTGAAAGATATTCTTAAGGAGAGTTATATATATAGTTAACTTAACATTAATTATTAATTTACTTCTAATTATTATTTCTATTATTTCAAATATATTATAACTTTTAGATTGATATAATAGTACTTATAGCTAATTATAACTAATTATAAAGACTCTAGGAAGTTATTATAAGACAAAAGAAGGCTAATTAGTCTTTAGATATATTATAGTATATATTTATAAATTAGAAGTAAAGTATTATATCTCTCTATAAGTTTAGTAGGAAAGCTTTTTAGATATATATGAGTTTTAGTGAAAGGGCTTTAAAGCTTTCCTTTTTATTCTGTTTAGGGTTTTTGGCTAGAATATTTTGAAAAGTAATATTCTATTGGTTAGAAAAGTATAACTATTAATATTTGTTGTTTTTAAAATAGGTTTTAATATAATAAGTTATTTATTCAAACTATAAATTAAAAGTAGAGTTACTTTGATATTTAAAGTAATACTTAAGAGTTGAAGGTTTTAGTATAATTAAAAATATATTAAATATCTCGTCCTAATGTAACGGCATTTGAAAGTAAGATAAATAGTATTGAAGTTATTATAAGAGTAAATCTTTATTAAAGAATACTAAACTTAAAGTAGTAATTGCAAAAGATACGGATCTTCGTCTTAAATATATCATATAGGTCTTTATTATACTTTATACTCTATATTTTTATTATATAACTTTATAAAGTCTATAGTATACTTGGTTAAAGTATTATCAAAAAGAGTAGTAGAAGTAATATATAAGGGGTATTTGAGTTACTTTACAGGCTATAAGTTATTATATTTATAGTATACCTCCGATATATAAAGAAATTTATGCTAAGAAAGTTATATATTAATAAGATAAATAAGAAAAGCTAGGGGTATAATACTGATACTAGAAATATGGGAGCTAACTAGCTATATTACTACTATCTTTCTTTAATTATTCTTAGGGAAGTTATAGTAAGTTCTACTTATTAAACATTAAGTTTAACCTTATAGAGAAGTAACTCGATATACTACTTAGTAGATATAATATCTTTGAGGAGTTCTAGGAAATATTTAATATTTATTTGAAAACTTAAGTATTATTTCCTAAGGTTTTTAATATTATTATTACTCTAAATATTAAAATCCTCCTATTTAGTAAATTAGGTGAAATATTATTTATAGAGTTACTACTTATATTAACTTTAATCTTATAATAGATAAAGTAGTTTCAAAAATCATACACGATTAGAGTACTACTAAATTACTAGATAGATTTAAATTATTCTTGAAAATCCCTCTAAAATATTTGAAAAAACTCTTAATTACATATCTCTATATATTTAAAAAGAGCTATATAGTAAGCTAAAAAGGCTAAAACTCTAGAAGTATTACTTATTAATAAAGTAGTATAATTAATTTCTTAGATATTCCTAAAGAGGTTAGTATCTATATAGTAAAGGAGTTTAATAGGTAATTCTTAGCTGTATTATACTACAAAGTATATAGTAATTATACGTATTACTATATATATAGCAGTATACCTTCTACACCCTACTAGTAATAAGTATTAAACATCCAGCACTAGCTATAACTAATTATATAGTAATTAGTAAGTAATTACTATACTATAGATCTAGAGCTTTATATAGTGCTTTATATTATATAATATAGGAATAATAATAATAAATTACTAGAATACCACTTTATATCTATATAATAAGATTATATATAATATATATTACCCTCTAGATAAATTAATACTAATTAATAGTTAACCCTTCTATTATTACTATACTATAGATCAATAAGGCTTATTATAATAAAAGAAGTAATTATAAGTTCTATATTTAAAGTTTATATAAGATATAAGATTATAAGATTTATTATTTAAATACTTCAGACCCTCCCTACTCTAAGATCTCACTAGGAGCTTCCAAATTATATATTAACTTTTTATAAATAGTTATTATTATAATACTAATAACTATATTCAACTTAACTTTAAGGTAAAGTATTCTTTAACAGCTATTATTAAAAGACTAATAACTATTTTCAGTTTTTACTTATAAGAGTGCGTTTAGTAAATATAATAATCCTTTTCAAGTTATTACTAGAGTTTTGATATTAGAGATTTATAGTATCTCTAACCTCAACCCCTTAAGAAACCTATATAACTTCTTAAAGATTCTTCTAATATCCTACTTTTATAATAACATTTAAATTAACCGCTATAGATAAAATACTTATTCTAATTACCCCTATACTTATAATAATAGTATTCTTAAGTATTTCTATCCCTATAAAGCTCTACTAATATTTTGAATTAATACTTTTTAACTAAATCTCTAATCTTAATTATAAGAATATTATAGATAAAGATTCTATAAAAATCTCTACTTATATAATATACTGAATAGCCTTTTATACTTATATAGAATCCTATAGCTTTAAACTCTTTTAGATATTTAAAAGCAACTTTAAAGATTAACTTCTAGTAACTTAATAACTCACTAGTATCCCTATATTATACTATTTTAAAGACTAACTTATAGTATATAGTATTAAAGTTGATATAAATAATAATTCAATCTTTATAGTATTATACTAATTATCTTAATAATAAGAATTTACTCTATAAACTTATAAAGAACTTTAAAAAGTTCTAAAATACTATATTAACCTTAAAAACAACCTTAAAAAGTATTCTGAATAAATTAATAATTTTATACTAGAAGAATTAGACTTTACTCTATTCTTCTATAATATTCAATTTAAAATTAATATTAGTTTACAACTAGTAAACGTTGTAATCGATCAATTATATAAATAATATATAACTAGTTATCTCTATTCATAGTATTTTCATCTAGGTTATAATATATATATATACTATATACTATAGGGATAAATCTATATAATAATCCCTTTATTCTAATTAATCTAAATAAATAAGTCAACTACTTAGTTACTTACTACTACAGCTTTAACCACCTTAGTACTATATTTAACCTAATACTAATAATACTCTCTTTTATAGCTAAAGCATATAAAACATTAAAACCAGTACAAAACGCAAAAGCAATATAAAACGCAAAAGTAGTATAAAACGCAAAAGCAATATAAAACGCAAAAGCAATATAAAACGCAAAAGCAATATAAAACGCAAAATTAGTAGAAATCACCTCTAGTTATATAAATCCTTTTAATAACACTAAAAACTATAAAAATACTATAAATAATATTTCTCTATTAAAAACATACCTTTTATTCAATATTATATTAGATATTTTAGGTTCTTATTATAATATACTTTTCTCTCTCTCTATTATCCTCCTCCTATTATTCTATATATCCCCCTTTTATTTTTACTTCTTCTTTTTATTACTATTAATAATTCTTATAATCTATTCTTCTATTTATATTACTACCTTATCTATTATCATAAAGTTTTTAAAAGTTTAATTATTAGATTCTTTAGTTATACTATTTATAAAGTTATCTTTACTATTAATCTAATAGATCTTAAAGATCTCCCTTTATTTATATAATTATTAAAATATTATAATATTAATTATAAAATACCTCTCTTGAATAATATTTAACTTAATAAAATACTTATAAAAAGAATAAGAATTAGTATAAACTATTATTAATACTATTAATATCTT
>QAPF01001268.1:0-11849 GCA_004367935.1 Colletotrichum sidae | reverse complement strand
ATAGATATCTTATAAGTATTTTTAAGTATTAGTATTTTAAAAAGTGTTAGTATCTTACTAATATAATTTAGTAAGATTTTTTAGTTATTATTCTTAAAATATAGTTTTATAGCTATAGATTGAAATTTTTAAAAGTTATAAGGGAGCTTGAGAATATATATCTTACTATATATAGCGAAGAGGTAGTATAAGCCTTACTAGCCGTTTTTCTCTTATTATATATATACTAAGGATTAGAATAGAAGGATTATAATATATAAAGTATCTAAGTTATTATATATTATTAAAGTAGTATTAATAATATGTTTAGTATATTTCTAGTAGATCTTTTTAATAGTTTTATATATAGTATAAGCCTAGGTAATAATATCTAGAGAGAGAGTTAAATCTTTTATAAAATAAAGGTACGTTCTAAAAATAAGTAGAGTAAGTATAAAATTATTAAGCTTAGTAGTATTATTAATTACTTTATATACTACTTAAAGAGATACTTCTTAAGTAGTAGTAAGTATTTCGTTATAATAGATCTTATATATATAGTAGAAAAGTATATAATATTACTTAACTTTATTAATATTATTATATATTTTAATTAGAATAATATAGAGTATAGGGTAGCTATCTATATAGAAGATATTAATAATAATTTTAAAGTTAAAGTTAATATTACTTTAGATAGTAAAATAAAAGTATAAAAAGGTTATACTATATATTTAGTATTAGTAATAGTACTTCTTAAGTATTTTAAAGGTATAATATTTAACTAGATATCCTATTTTATTAAAGATATTATAGAAATATATAATAGCTAGATATTTAAAATAATAGTAGAATCTCTATATTTCTATTTTATTAAGATATATAGAAGTAATTATTCTCTCTTTATTAAGAAGTATTTATAGATACTATGAAATATAATACCAAGGTAATCTATATTTATGAAGTAGAATAAGAAAGGGGTATTATATAGTACTATATAAAATATAATAATACTAAAAAGTATAAATATATTAATTATTCTAAGTATAATAATTCGAAAGAGTCTATTAAAATATATCATTATTAGTTCGCCTTATATAAATATAAGAATTATAGAGAAGTCAATAATCTATTTAAATATAGTAAACTAGGAGTATCTAGTAGTTTAAAAGTTAGTAATATCTAAGTTAAATAAAATACCTTAAAGATAATATTTGAATAATAGTTTTTTAGTATAAATATAGATATAGGAATTATAATACTACTTTTCTTCGTAATTCTACTACTATAGGTATTACTACAAGTAAAAGTATAAGATACTACTCAGTTTTAGAAGATCTTTGTAATTTTACTTTTATTAAAAATAATAAAATCTTTAGTAAAGAATAATATTGAAAACTATTGAGAAGGAGTAGTAGCTTTATTTTTAAAATTATATTATATTTCATATGATATAATAGTACTATTAGGCTTATTATCTTAAAGAGAATTCTTAAGGTTGTTATCTAAGCTGGTAAAATTTATAATTTATAAGGAAAACTTAATATATTATTATAGAATATATCTCAGGGTTTATATTGAATTGATAATAGTTAAATAAAATATATCTTTCTTTAAAAGTATATCTTATAGATTAATGATCTATTTTACTATATAGATAATACTTCTTATTTAAATGATATATATAGTTATAGGAAAAGAATAAGTTCTATTTAATATAAATAAATAGAAGTATTATGAAGTAGTATAAATAAAGTATTAAATACTTTATAATATAGTAGTTTAGGGATACTATTATAAGGAATTGTATATATAGTTAATTTAAAATTGATTATTAATTTATCTCTCGTTATTATTATTGTCTAAATATATTATAACTTTGAGATTAATATAGTATTACCTATTACTAATCTCAACTAATTCTAGAAACTTTAGGAAGTTACTATAAGGCTAAAGAAAGCTAATTAGTATTTAGAAATACTATAATATATATTTATAAGTTAGAAGTAGAATAATATATCTATATAGAAGTTTAGTAGGAAGGCTTTCTAGATATATATAAATTTAAATATAAAAACCTTAGAGGCTTTATTTTTATTCTTCTTATAATTCTTAGCTATATTACTTTGAAAAGTAGTATTCTATTAGTAGGAAAAAGAATCGCCATTAATATTCATTATTTTTAAAGTAGTTTTTAATATAGTAAATTATCTATCTAAACTAAAAGTTAAAACTAGGGTTGTTTAAATATTTAAAATAATACTTAAGGACCTAATTCTTTAATATAATTAAAACTATACTAACTTATATATAATATAAAATACTACGCTTAAAGTAGTAATTATAAAATATACAAATCTTCATTTTAAATCTATTATATAGATTTTTACTATCATTTATACTGTTATTATATAGCTTTATAAAGTTTATAATATATTTAGTTAAAATATTATTCAAAGGAGTAATAGAAATGAAATATAGGGGATATTTATAATATTAAAACTATTCTTAGCTATAGTTTTAGTAGTCTTCTTATTTTTGGAAAGATTCTAAAGTAGTTAAATAGAAAGCTAATAAGGTTAACTATTATAATTCAAATTTCTTATCTTATACTATAAGTCTATAAATAGTCTAAATTAACTATAAGTATCTCTTCTTAACTTTAAATTATCAAAGTATAATTAGTATTGAATATTTAACTTTAAGTTAAATATTATAAAAAAGTAGTATAAAGTCTGATTTTTCTAGTATAAAGTTATTAACCTACTTAAGATACTTCTTAAAATTACTCTTAAAACTAATATAGTATTTTAGAACTTCTTAAAACTTCTTATAAATCTATAGAGTAAATTCCTCTTATTAAAATAATAGTTATAATACTATAAAAACTTAATTGCTATCTATATTAACTTTCGTATTATATATTATATAATAATCTCTAGAATAGTATATTATAAAAATACTAATAAGTTACTAAGTTACTTTAAACTAATCCTTAAAATTACTTTTAAGTATCTAAAGAAATTCTAAACTATGAAGTCTTAAATAAATATAAAAAGCTACTTAGTAAGATATATAAATAGAGATTTTTATAGAATCCTTATTTATAATATTTTTATAGTTTAAATTAGGGATTTAGACAACAATAGGTAATTTCATTACCGTTTTAACTAGTTGTAAACTAGTATTAGCATGAATGCTATTATTAGATAAAGCTTATAATTAAATCCGTATATAGGGTGAAAAGCTTAGATACCATTTAGGTCTAGAGCAAAAGTAACCGAATTGGGGATTTAGTTAAAAAGTACTAAATTGAAGTATTAGTAAAGCTTTATAAATATAGGGGTACCTAAAGGTATTATTATTATAAGTATAGAAGTATTTAGAATAAGTACCTTATTTATAAGGGTTAATTTATATATTATTATAAAAATAAGAAGGGTATTAAAAGAATTCTTAAGAAGCTATATAGGTTTCTTAAAAGTTTAAAACTAGAGATATTATAGATTTCTAGTATTAAAACTCTAATAATAATTCAAAGAAGATTATTATACTTACTAAATATATTCTTATAAGTAGAAAATAAAAATAGTTATTAACTTCTTAATAATAGCTATTAGAAAATACTTTATTCTAAAATTAACTTAAATATAATTATTAATCTCTTAATATTAGCTATCTATAAAAAACTAATATATAACTTAGAAACTCCTAATAAGGTTTTAGAGTAGGAATAGTCTAAAGTATTTGAATAATAAATCTTAAAGTCTTTTATTTTATATAAATCTTAAATATTAAGTTTTATAATTACTTCTTCTATTATAATAAGTTTTACTAATCTGTAGTATAGTAGTGATTGAAAACTTAACTACTAATTAGGATTAATTTATTTAGAAACTAATATATACTATATATAATCTTACTATATAGGTTTAACGTAGTATTCTAGTTATTTATTATTATTATTTCTATATTATATAGTATGAAGCGCTATATAAAACTATAGATCTATAGTATAGTAATTACTTACTAATTACTATATAATTAGTTATAGCTAGTACTAAGTACTTAGTATTTATTACTAGTAAGGTGTAGGAAGTATATTACTATATATATAGTAATACGTATAGTTACTACATACCCTATAGCATTACGCAACCGATAAGTAGTTTAATTTAGAGAATCTTACTCAACTTCTTTAATAAGAAAAGTTAAATATTAACTTAATAATACTATTAGAAATTTAAAATAGTAATTTCTAATTTCTTAGATATATTTCAGATATTTCCTAAAACTCCTAGAAAGTATTATACTGATAAAGAAATATATTAAGTTACTCTTTCTAATATTACATTCAAAATTCAATAAATAAGATTACTTATAACTTCTCTAAATATAACAATAGAAGAATAGTAATAATATAATTAGTTAGCTTCTATATCTTAAATATTAATAATATTATATCTATTATTCTTATTAGTCTTATAAATATAAATGTCTTTTAATAAAACGTCTCTTTATATATAAGGAATTTAGTAATAATCAGAGCATTTCGAAATAATACATATTAGATTACAAATACATATTACATTACATATTACATATTACAGATATAAATACATTATATATATTTGTAATATATTAGGACTTTTACCTAATACATATATTTGTATTTGTAATGTAATAGTTTAAAAAAATTTGTATTTGTATTATATTATAAATATATGTCATTGTAATTGTAATATTTATAATATATTATATTTTCAAAAATAATGAAAAACATGAAATTAAACTATTTCGTTAGTAAATCTTTTGTATTTTATCTTTAGTATTAACTTTAATATAAGAATATTTAATACTCCTCTTTCCCTGAATTATTTATACTAAACCTATTATATTTTAATGATATTTTAAAAGTAGACTTTTATATTAATATCCTACTTTAATCATTTCAACTATAATAGTTTTATAATTATTAGAATTCACTCTATTTATAGGAATAGAAATATAATTAATATTAAAAGCCTTAATTTAGTGTATTATATTATAGATAATACAATTATATTATATATATTTGTATTTGTAATATATTAGAATTTTGAATATTACAAATACAAATATAAATATTAACTATTACATATAATATATTACAAATACATGTATTTGTATTTTTATCAGATGAATTTGTATTATCGTAATGCTCTGGTAATAATATAATAGTTTATTATTCTCAATGAAATTTGAATAATCCTTATATATGATTTCTATTACCTATTTTAATAAAGTTTAAATCAAGTATCCTATAGACTTCATTAAACTTCATAATAAAAACAGAAAGTATAGTAGGGATATATAATCCTTTTAAGATAAAGATCTATATTTCTTATATTTTACTACCTTAAGTTTACTATTTTATATTATATATAGGCAAGTACATTTTGAGTTACATCGCAAAATTAGGTGTATAGATAATACTTCAAAGACTCAAGTAACTCTAGTCTCAACTTATAATTTGAATAAATGATTTATTATATTCAACACCACTCAAAGAAATAAATATTAATCGCTATATCTTTCTAATAAGCAAAGTATTAAATCTGAATATATCAAAGGATAATATCTTAAAAACAATAAGAAGAAAGCCTTTAACGTCTTTATACTAAGATATAACATATTTGAAAAGCCTTCTATTTCAAATCTTATATAAATATAGCTTTCTGCCTCTAGTTTATACATATATGTTATAGAGTATCGAAGCTCTACGAATTCGGAAATTTCAACAAATAAAGACTATGATATATATTATTCAACTAATAGTCTTTATGAGAATATATTTAACTAAACCTTTATCACTATTGAATTGTAATACTTATAGAATTATAACCGTTTTAAATTTAATGAAAAAGCTTTTGATATAAGAGGTTTTTGAGATCGGAATAATTTCATAGCGTTTGGAAATGTAAAGCTAGGATATGTATAATGTGTATCATATATTTACTTCTTATAGTAATCATAAGATTTGGTGTTTTAACTTTCATATCTCTAAGTAAAAGGCAAAATATAATAGTTAAAACATGATTATCTTTTTAACTCATTACTTATTAACGTAAATGATAATCTAACAAGCAATATACTTCTAGTAAAATATAAATAATTCTTTATTATAGAAACTAATCGTTTTATAATCCTATAGGTCTATAGCAGTATATTAATAACTTACCTATATAACTTAAATCTTCTTATAAGTTTAAAGTTATAATATAAATATTAGTTTGAAATACTTCTTGAAAAGGAAATTACGATATATAAGTATAAGGATAATAACTATTCAACAGATATAGTAGCTTATAAGAGAATATGAAGTATATCAGTAGCTTAGTATTAGCTTGACTAAAGAAATTGAAACCTATAAGTATATACTACGTATAGTTCTTTTAAAGTAAAAAGGTACTATTATAAATTATGTAAAGAATATAATATTATTGTAATTTATAAAATAAGAAGTATTAGTAGTTTTGATTCAAATAAAGTAATTATATTATTTTATTGTAGGAGATTAAATAATTCTATCTAAGAGAGGCTACAGTCTATATATAGAAGATATATGAAGAAGGAAAATAACTTATCGTAAAATAGCTAATATATAGAAAATATAGAGTATTTAAACATTTAAGATTAGCCCTTAGCATACAGCCTATAGCTTACTTATATGGCTATATATTTCTTTATATACTCCTTTATGTATTAGACTTTTTTACTAACTATAAAGTACTATTTCTTGTTAGTATCTAGATATAAAAAGTATTTACAATATTAAAAGTATTTAAAACTGTTAAATGATTATTCTAAAGTGAGACTAATAAGACCTTTAAGCTATGAAACAAGAATTAGTAAGGCTTTCCAGGCTTTAAATATAATCATATAATATAAGTAATAATTCTTAAATAGCCTCTATTATTCTTAAATAGCCTCTATTATTCGAAAATAGCCTTCTCCGCTTCTCTTAACATTTTCAAATATAAAGATTTTTAATATGACTTTAAAACATCCTTTCTACTCTTAATACTACTACCTTCTACGTTACTTAAGAAATATATAGTAGTTTGTAAGTAATATATAGGCTTAAAAGTATATTATATAGAATATAACTAATAAGTCTAAGAAGATTATAAGATTTACCTTCCTTTAAAATGCTTTTACTCCTTATAACTATTATATCTTCTATATCTTATCTGACGAATACTATAGAGATACTAAATATTATTCAGTATTTATGAAAGCTAAACTCTAGCTATTAAGTAACTTATATCTTTTATATATTAAGCCTACTTTTATTACTATTTAGACTATATTTAATTAAGTGACAACCTTTGAGGTACAAAAGTTATTTTATACCCAACTGACTATTATTAGCCCTTAAGTATATATTCTAATAGTTCCCCATAAGGATTATTACAATCATATTACCTTTCATATAAGAAACCCTTATATATTGAATAAAGAATTGCTTTAGGACTTCTGTATTTTAAAATTAAATCTATAGTATTTAATTATATATATACTCTAATAGGAATATATATATAAACTAATTATAGTATAAGGTTATACTACTATATTGAGGTATAATAAGTATATTATATCCAACCGACCATTATTAGCTCTTAAGTATATATTCTAATAATAACTAGTTATTAAAATATTATATCAAATGCTTCTTTAAGCTATTATAAAGAAATAGACCTTCAAATTATTTCTATATTATTAAAAGTAGTTAGTTTTAATACTTAACCTTTTACATAGCTTTAGATATAGAGTCTTAATAATATTATCCTAAATGTCAAATTTACTCACATGCTTGGCTTTATTAATTAAGACCTTTATTTAGGCTTTCGGACTCCTTCTACCTCTTGAGATATAATAGATAATATTAATATATCTAAAGGTTCTTTTTGGATTTTAACCTATTATAAGTAGAGTCTGTTGAAACTTAAAAACAACATTTAAAAGTAGCTTAGTTATATATAACTTATTATCAGAAAAACAGAGGCATTTTTTAACAGGAGTAAAGTTGAAAGAAAGAATAAAGTCAGCCTAATAATATAGTAAAAGAAGTAAAGGCTTTATAAGAATATCTTTAACAGATGGGTAATAATAATATAAGAGTTAATATATAACAGTATCTTGATATGAGTAGTATAAAAAGAAGAATTAAAAGTGTTAAACTAATAATAGGTAACTAGTAAAAGGTCAAGGGGAATTAATAACTTTTAATTATTCAAGAATAAGTTTCTTAGAGTAGTATCTAAAAATAGTACTAATATTAATGTTAATAGTAATAATAATGAGAAGTTTGGGTTCTATAGGAAGTAGGGAATTTCGCAGTATTAATATTTAAATAGAGTTTATTTTCAGAAAGATTAACCTTATATTATACGGAGTTTTCAGCTTTATTACACTTAGGCTACTAAGTGGTCTGATTACTAAAAATTTCAATATTATAATTTGATTAATTAGAGTGTAAATGATTAAAGTAGTATAATTTTGATTCGAATAATTAATTTTCTATAGGAAATAGAAAATATAGGGTTATGAGAGTAAAAGAAAATACTTAAGCCTTTGAATATTTAAAATTGGTTATTAGGATAAATATGAGTAATAGCTAAATAGCTAAAATTCTAACAAAAAGGAAGTTTTTATATATATACTATATTTAATTTGATAAAGAAAGTCGACAATATATCTATCAATTACCTAACTTTCATAAGAAGAAATTTGGTATTTGAAAATTATTAAGAAAAAGCGAAGCTAAGCTGATAATTATGAGAAATAAAAAGAGACTATTTAGAAGAAGTATTAGGCTATATATAGGAGATATCTAAAGGAGTAAAATATTTCATATTAGGATAGCTGAAATATAAAGAATTGAGATATTAAAACTCTTAAACTATAACCCTTGAAGTATAGCCTATAGCTTGCTTATATAGCTTTGGAGTTTACTATAATTATAATAGAAGAGGATTTATTATAAATAAGCTAAAGTAATAAGTAGTAAAGTATTGAAAAGAAACAGAGACAAAATGATAAAGTAGGGTTTCAAAGATATATTCTTAGACTTATAGTAATGTAAAATATATAACTATGATTTATATGATTTCAAGAAGTCCTACTAATAATAAGTTAACCCTTTAGTAAAAAGGCTAATAATACTTCTGGAGTGAATTAACTAAAGGTTATACACTTAAAGGCTTAGAAGTAGTTAAATTAATAATTCTATTTCTCATAAATTTTCAATCTCTCTTCTTCTTATAAGAGTAAATATATCTTAGTATCATATGTTTCAATAGAACTTTTACTTCCAAAATTATTTCTTCTACAGAAAATACTATTCAACTAATCTTTCAAATTTCTAAGTATTTTCTCTATTACTTTAATAATCTTTTTTTCTGTTATAACTATTTAAGACAATTGCTATTAAGTATTACTATTTACCCAATTGTAAAATATATGCCTTATGGTCTATATGAGAGATATAATGTTTAGAGTTATTTTATATTATATAATATAGTATACTGAGCCTTCTTACAGCTACTATTCACTAGTCTATCAAACTACAGTCTTATCATTTATAAAGACTTATTCTTATACTATTTATTCTTCTCTTGCCACACTTTTAGTTATACTCCCATAATTCTTCAATCTTCACTCCTTATAACAAGACTACTAATAATCTTAAAGAGCAGGCTATATTTGATATTAAGAGAATTATTAGTCATAATATTACTTAAGGCTTAATATCTCATTACTAGAGGCAAGATAATATTTGAGAAGTCTCAAAATAGTCAAAATTAAAGACTTTATATAAAGTATATAATAGACTAGATGATACTATAACTACTAAATTGTACATTGAGTATTATATTAAATGAAATTAGAATAATTATCTCGTCAGATTTATTACTCTAAGAATATTATTAAAAGTATATCTAAAGGTAGTTTATAGAGGCTCCAATAGAACAATTTGCAATTATAACAGTATTGCTAGGAGGTATATAAAAGGACAATTTAATCCTACAGATTATTATTATAATTAATCTAGAAATATTAATATATATTGTTTCAGAGATACTACTAAGAATATACTAAAGGTATTATATAGAAACTTTATTTGGAGAGATATAAATATTATATTGTAATTAGATATATTCTTAATATTTCTATATTAATACTTTACTTTCAGAAACGCCCCATAAAGCCTGTAATATAATAAAATCAAATTACCTATCTTAGTGTTAAATTAGGAAGTATTTCTAGATGTTAATTATTATTCTATTATCTATTAATTGTACTATACTATAAAGTATAGAATAACTATATATACTAATATATATATAATACTATACTCTCTTTCTCCTATAAGTAATAAATAATAAACACCTAACGCTAGCTATAGTTAAATATATAATAGTTAGTAAGTAATTGCAATACTATAAATCTAAAGCCTAATATAATAACTTATTTTATATAATATAACAATAATAAGAAAAAAACAATTAGAATATTACTATATATTAATAATAAAAGATTGTATATAATATATATTACCCTCTTCATAATTTAATACTAAGTAATAAATAATCATTCTATTACTATTATATGATAAATTAATAATAGGTATTATAATAGAAGAAGTAATTAGATAGTTCTATTCCTTAAGTCTATATAAGATACAGAGTTATAAGGTTTATTATTTAAATCTTATAAACTACTCTCTACTCGTGAATCCTATTCTATACTATCAGTAACGCTATACTATAGGATATATAGTTACTATTTGCATTACTATATATATAATAGTATACTTTCTACGCCTTATTAGTAATAGGCATTAAGTACCTAGTACTAACTATAGTTAATCGTATAGTAATCAATAAGTAATTACTATACTATAGATCTAGAGCTTTATATAACGTTTCATATTATAAAATAGGAGAATAATAATAATGAATAATTGAAATACTACTTTATACTTATATAGTAAGATTATATATAGTATGTTTTACTTTTTAGATAAAATTAATACTAATTAGTAGTTAACCTTTCTATTACTAATAGACTATAACTTAGTAAGGTTTATTATAAAAGAAGAAGTAATTATAAGACCCTATATTTAAAGTTTATAGAAAGTAAAGGATTATAAGATTTATTATTTAGATACTTTAGACTTTCTCTATTTTAAGATTTTACTAAGAGCTTCTATAATATATATCAACCCTTTATAGATAATTAATATTAAGATACTAATTGCTATATTTAATTTAATTTTAAAATAAAGTATTCTCTAATAGCTATTTCTAAAAAACTAATAATTATTCTTATTTGCTACTTATAGTATGTTATATATTTAGCTTCCTACCTAGTGGGTAGTTTTATACAACACTTAGTATTAAATCTCTGTAATAAAAAAAACCTAGTAACATACTATAGCCTATATATATCTCTATAGCCAAATATAGTAATAAAGACCTAATAGTATAGCATTTAGTTTAGACCTAGCTCTAATTTAGAAATATATAAGTAATATAAGGTAATAGAATAATAACTAGGTATACGAATTTACTGGTATAAATTGTACAATAGTCTCATAGTAGTACTTACAACGTTGACTTATACTAGCTGGTAATAATACTACTAGTGTATCTTGATAATACCAGCCTTATAGATAAAAGAGAGCAATAGAAGACTAGCCTTCTCTTTATCTTATAATAATACTACTAATAATAATAATAATAATAATAATAATAATAATAATAATAATAATAATAATAATAATAATAATAATAATAATAATAATAATAATAATAATAATAATA